>JANAVB010007596.1:11503914-11519892 GCA_029216955.1 Iris pallida
TTATATTGAATGTAAACAAGAGCATTCAATTTTGCTTGCAAAAGGCAATTCCTCTTCTTCGTATGCAACTGAAATTATCAAATTAGTATACGTATTATCAAATTAAGAAAGAAAGTAAGTTGCATACGTTGTCAAATGCACTCCAATTTCGCTCACAAGGCGAAGCACTACATGTTTGGCTTAAGACCCTCCTTGTAAAGCTTTGTAGTTCCGGGGTACCATTGCCATGACTTATCCACCATTCATCTATATTGAGTATTCTCCTCACATCAATAAGAATTAAGAGAGATGTAATGTAAAATACAAATGGAATGGTTAATTGGTAAGGAAAGAAACTTACATGGTGATATCGTTTCTCTTGTTCTTATAGCTAGCGTAGTTCCAAAATCTCCCAATGTCTCTCTATATTCCGACAATTGCGATAAGATTTTAGTACTCTCAACCAAATCTGGCACAAGCCTCATCAAAGCTTCATTAAGCATTCTCCTAGTGTGATTAAGCTCTGATGTTGAATGCTTATAAAATATGGCTGGCTTAAGATAATATCCAGCTGCATTTAAAAATATAATCCAATGTTGGCATATAAATATGAATATAGTAACATTCATGTGCATATAAATATCGAAAAAACATATATTAAAATATACCTGCATGCAAAGGGTGTTCTAGTTGTTCAACCCATCTCCTTTTAACAATCGCCATGGCCTTGATTAGCACTGCAGGCTCATCAGCAAGGTTCTTATCAAGCTGGAGTTTTGCTCTATCCATAGCATCATATATATAGCCCATGCAAGGTTGTTCTTCCCTGTCCACCAATCTCAAGACATCTACTAAGGGAGCCAACACTTTACAAGCCAACTCCACATTTTTCCAAAATGACTCTTTTGCAATAATCCTTGCAATCTTCTTTCCATCCTCTCTCTTTGAAAATGAACTGCGAACGCATCTAGAAGAACCGAATAATTGTTGCAAGTACTGCCGGTTCTTCCATATGCTCTCCAATGTATAGAAGGAGGTTGCAAACCTAGTTACACAAGGCCTATGCAACTCACTACCGCTCAACTTTCGCATCATGTTTAAAACTATCAAATGGTTATAAATATAAACCACCACCTTCCTGGCTTGAGACAACACATTCTTAACCTTGTCGATATCACTACCAATATCTTGCAAAATTAAATTGATGCAATGTGCAGCACAAGGGGTCCAATACATCTTTGGATGTTGTAGCTCCAATTTTTGTCCCACGACCTTAAAGTTAGAACCATTGTCCGTGATAAACTACATACACAAAAAGGAAATTGAATACAAATTAGGAAAACATAATGTACATAAATAACTAATAAGTCACATATTTATTACATTAACATGTTTACCTGGACAATGTTTTCCTCTCCCACATCCGCGATCACCTCATTAATCAATCCAACAATGTAGTCTGCATCATGAATTTGGTCTGAAGCATCAACAGATTTTAAGAAAACCGTTCCTTGTGGACAATTAACTAAAAAGTTAATCAAAGAACGACCCTTTGTATCTGTCCAAAAATCTGACATGATGGAGCATCCATACTCCTTCCATTTGGGCCTAAAGGAATCAACAAAAGCCTTTGTCTACTTCAGAACATCTTGAAGCAGAGTAACCCGCACATTATGATAGGACGGCGCATGCATAGCTCTTCCATACTCTCTAACGTAATATATAAAGCGTTGAAATCTAGGATTACGCACAACATTAAAGGGTATACCGCACTCGTATGAAAATTTAACCCACTCCATCCAAGCCTCCATCTTCAACTTCTTCTTGATTGGATTGCTAGCATCCAATGTCGTTTGTTGCATTTTTCCGACATTAGGTTTGTAGATTACATCCATTGGACCTCTTATATTACTACTTTCCTTCCTTTTCTTGCTTGATGATGTAGCAACGCTAGCATGTGTTGGTTGAATATCGTCATCGGCATCCTCTTCTTCTTCGTCCTCATTTAAGCTTGGTCGGCTTAAAATATTGTTGACTATATTTTTCTCAAGTCTTTTCTTCACCGCTTCATCCATTGCCTTTTGTACTTCCTTTTGCACAAGCATAGGAGCCTTATCACATCCCCTTGTTTGTCCCCTTTGATTAACAATGTGTTGTTTGAATCTTGATATCCCATCCGGTATTACTCTTTGGCAAAAACTGCACGTAATTTGACCTTTTTTGGTGGGATCCATAACCGTTTCATAGCGATACCCAATATTAGTCGAATTGATCTTAACCGGAGCTATCTCATTCGAAGCACCACCAGTTCCATCCTCATTTGAAGCTCTTGAAGACATTTCTGAAATAAAGAATTAAAAAATTAACCCATCCATTTTTAATTTTTTTTTCATGAACATAAATATAAAGGAACGGCAGCAGCAATACGCAGTGGAAAAAAAACAACAGCTTCGAATAGCAACAAAAAAAGCAGCAGCTTATTAAAAAAAAAGGCTTCGAACAAGCTTCGCCCAAGCAGCAGCAGCTTCGAACAAAAAAAGCTTCGAATAAAAACAAGCTTCGAACAAAAAAAAAGCAGCATGCGGAAAAGAAAAAGAAGAAGAAGAACAGACTTCGAACAAAAAGAAGAAGAACAACAGCAGCTTCGAACAAAAAGAAGAAGAACAGCAGTAGCTTCGAACAAAAAAAAGCTTCGAACAAAAAAAGCTTCGAATAAAAACAAGCTTCGAACAAAAAAAAAGAAGCATGCGGAAGAAGAAAAAGAAGAAGAAGAACAGCAGCAAAATAAAAAATAACTGAAGATGAAGATGAAGATGAAGAAGAAGAAGAAGAAGAACTTACTTGAAGAAGAAGAAGAAGAAGCACCAGCAGCAGCGAAGAAGAAGAAGAAGCAGGTTCCTTTCTTTCCTTTTCTCTTTCCTTTCGTTTCTGCAGGTTCCTTTCTTTCCTTTTCTCTTTCCTTTCGTTTCCTTTCCCAGCCGTCTTTTGCTTCTTTTTTCTCTCTCTTCAGTTATAACCTAGGAACAGTGAGTTTTTTCAAAAAAAAAAAGGTGGGACAGTGAGAAATCGGTTATACTGTAAACCGATATATCGGTAAATATCGGTCGTATCGGCCGATTTTATCGGAACCGATTTTTTACCGTTTTTTCCAAAAAAAAGGTCAAGCACCGATACCGATATAAATTGGTTTTATAACCGATATAAATCGGTTTTTGACTGCATAGATTGATCATTCCCGCGGCATCGAAGATTTGTTCGGCATGCAGAATCTTTCCTTGCAAAAGATGTTTTCTGTTTATAAAGGACATAATGTATGGAACATTGTAAATCAGTTGTACCAGTGAGTTGTAAGCCAAGTTGGCATATCCAGTTGTAAGTTCATGTATCAAATGTAAGCCTAAATGGCAAACATTTTAGTTGGCTATCAAATGTAATGTGAGTTGTGTTGTAAGATCTGTACTCCGGTGCAAGCCTTGTACTTTCACTTCAATTATCAATAAAGAGAACTTATTTCTGCATATCTTTGTGTGACTTCAAGTTATCTGCTTATTTTCGCTGCTATGAATCAATAATGTGCTCTGTTCAATAAAAGAGAGATGTATCACTATTATCTTCAATTTGTCTGCTTGTGCCACTGCGATGTGATCCTATTTGAAGATTATCAATTTTGTACCATCTTTGCCTTGTACAAGTGCAATACCAAACTTGTAGGCATCACGTCCAAACGAGGACAATCGATTTCCAGTGATAAATGCAAGGACGAATGACTCTGCGGAATTGGGCGTGACAAATTGGTATCAGAGCCAGGTTTTACGTCTATGGACTCTTATTTGATTTGTTTCAAATTAGAGTTGCATCTGCAATTAACCAAAGTTGCTTTCGCGATTACTCAACGTTGCTTCCGCGATTAAATCAAGGATTACTTTCGCGATTATTCCGATGTTGTTTCTGTAATCATTTCAAGTTGTTCGTGTCTGAAAGTTCCTTGACCTCTTGGTTGCTCACTGGATGTTCCATACAATAAGTCTAAATATAATGTGATGCTCCTGATTGTTTGCTTGTTGATTTGGACACTAATGACCCAACAATGACTCGATGCCATAGTATGCTATGCTGTGAATGATATTTGATATATTGGAATAGAGAAAAGTGCTATGTGTGCTGTAACGTGTTGAGATTGCATGTTATGTTGGAAAAAGAATTATGAATGAGACAATTGATGAATGAGTTCAACAGAATTGATGAGTTGACTCATGTATGACGACTTTGAGACCCTAGAATGTTGGCTTTGTATTGTGATAAGTTTAGATCATGATTGTTTGGAATAGACTTGGGTTTGGTATGGTTTGGAAATAGTTTTATTTCTGAGTGGTATATTGCCTCTACCACTTCAGAACGAGATGTATCGTGACCCTTTCTATAGGATAGCAACGAGACTATCTATGAGTATTGGGTAGTGCTGAGACTTAGCTGGGAGTCATGCCTTGTTGCAAGGTGACTCGAGTGTCCTTTGATGGTGATGTTACGCTGGATAGCACGAATTGTTGGAAATTATAGCGGATGTCTTGGTTAGAAATTTGTTCAGTCGGGTGATGACTCAGACTAGCTGGATGATTATTTTGCTGTGGGTAATGGATGTGGCAAGAATGTTGTGGCTTAGACACATTGAACGATAGTTGTGATTAGTTGGATGGAGATCCTGTGTGGCTATTACCAATCAGTTGCTAAATTGAAAGTATTGAAAATATCGTCGGTGACTCGGATGAATGTGGAAACCTGTGCTGTGACCCTAAGGTGTGATAGATACTAATCCAGCTTGACCACCAAAGGACAGGTTCAGTGAAGTATGAGTTCGTGCGCGATGAGATGGATAGGTTCAGTGAAGTATGAGTTCGTGCACGATGAGATGGATAGTCGTTGCATACGTGCATGTATGCTCGAGAATTTGAAGTGTATCACAAAGGTAACAAGTGATGACTCGAGTTAGTTGTGTTGCATAGAGAATGGTTAATTGAAATATGAATTGTCGGATTGAATTGGAATGTGTTACTGGACCGTTGCGGTATGAATCTTTATGAGTGTCTGTATGAGATTAAATGGCTGGGAAACGAATGAGATTTATAATCACAAAATATATTGGATAATATCGGTAGATGGTATAATAGTCTAGATGATTGTCGGTTAGGATATAGATTGCTAGGTTATGACTTAGTGGTATGACTTTGTCATACAGACCGAATAATGTGATTCCATAGTTTTGTTGAGACTATCGGAATCGATGACCCTTGAATAGTTAGCCTCGGTATATAGATCCGTGTGGGTACGAAGGAATTGGAACAAAAATCGAATCGTTGGTAAATTTACTTGATGGATTATTAGATTGTTGAAAATCGTATGTCGGGTCGGGATTTAGACCGTAATGTTGCTAGATCGAACTTAGTCGATCGTTGGGTAAGTCTAGAACGAGCCTCTGTAGGAATTAGTTCCTTGAGGATGACCCTGGATAGATAGACTTGACCCTAGCGACCGAGGACTGCTTAACCAATTGTCGACATAGTCGACAATGACGATTAGTTATTTAGACTGAGTTGATACCCATAGATTTGGGTAGAGTTGCTTGAAACTGTCGGTTGCATGTTGGCCTAAGAATAAAAAATTAGTATGGTCCCTAGTAGCCATTCACTCTAGGGAAGTCACCTGAATGATTAGGTTTAACTGTCGGTATAGCAGGCCTTAGAGACTTGACCGAATAATAGGATGACCGTTGGCGACCCATAGGATGACCTTTTTGTATTGAACGAGAGAGGGTGGTAATGAGTATGACCTAAGGAAGTATATGCTGCAAATATATGCAGCAACGTGAGCCTCAGAGATGTTTGACACTAGTGAAGTAATATGTCGGCCTTAGCGGGAACTGCAATCATGGGGTAAGACTTGAGTTGTGCGTATCGAAAAGTGAATTGTTCCATAAGATGGAATTGATTGCTTATGACGGGAATGTGGGATCGATATCTAAAGTCGGGTAGCTAGATTAACATAGAATGTTACATAGAATTGTACTCTTGGCTCGGGTAATTGATAATGAGTGACCCTCGGATTGCATCTTTAGAAAAGATGAATTGCCTCGGTGGGAAACGTTGTTGGACTTGGGGAGGAATATAATTGCATCTTGATTTGCGAACTTTTAGTATGGCTGGTTTCAAGTTAGACCCTTGGCCCGAATATTGGAAATATTCTGCTTGGATAAGTAACTTATCCGAGTTGTCCTTGATGTTAAGTGTTTGTGGCTCGAAGGATAGTGACTGCGGCGAAGCGAACGAAGTAATAAGTCAATTGAAAGGATGCTAAGACAGATTTGGGAAAGAGAGTTACACCTGTGGCTTATCGAATCGCACTATCACGGAAGTTGGCTAAAATACACATATTTGGGGACGTCTAAAGTATGTGTATGGATCCAAACGAAGTAATAGGCTGCGACCGAGATACCATTGTCGGGAGAACTTATCAAATTGCACTAGCATGGACTTTGGCCGAAGTACATATGTTTTGGGATGCCTAAAATATGTGTATGGATCCAAATGAAGTGATACGTTGCGACCAAGTTAGAGCTGCATGGGAGAATGTTGGTGAACCAATGAGAAGTGCAAATATTTTGGAAAAGAGAAAGACGGATTGAATTATTGATGGATTAAGTGGTACAGTTGGATAGCAATCTCGAGATGGACGAGAGAGCTGAATGGATATTGAACTGAAGCTGAATGAGTAAATTGTTGTGACTAAGTGAATTAGTAAGATGAGTTCTCCTATGTTTCGAGGAAGAAACTTTTTCTGAGTGATATATTATGTAATGCCCTGCTCCGTACGAGACATTTGGTTGACTTGTTGGATGCGATCAGAATGTTGGCCCGAGACTTGTGTTGGGAATCAAGAGATTTGAGACTGATGCAGTCTCTCTTAGTTGATCGGATGGAATGAGTATTGAAACGTGGCTCGCTGGTGGGGCTGCGTCCAGTAGAAATATGTGTGATTAAAACAAGAAGACCCTTTATATAGGTGAGTGGAACTGTCTCTTCTCTCCTACTCCTTCATGCTTAATAAAATGGAGTATTGTGTTGCTATGAATTTTCCCTAAATGTTCCATGTTTAGTTGCTAAATAATATATATGCTTATGCTGAGAATCTTTGAAATGAATTACACATGAACATTGAACTGCTGAATAAATAACACTTGAACTGCTAATGTGACTTGATGCCTGAGAATGAATTCATAATGTCCCTTATGCCTAAATGTTGCTCATGCTAACTGCTATTGAACTGAATGAAACACTGAATCATGTACACTCTGTGTAACTGTTGCAAAGATATGAAATACTGCCTGTTTTATTATAAGCAATGAAATGAATGATATTGTCCATAGCAATGATGAATGAAATGATACATGTCCCTTGAGAACTGAATGATGTGATAATGTTTCAATGTATTTGAGTTGATGCAATGAGTAATGAATGAATTGATGCAATGTGAAATGATGAGGCTTGGGATCGCTGAGATCACCAAGTGAAATGATGGAAATGAATAAGTCGTTGAACATGACTTGAGATGAGATGATGCACTGTTACCTTTACTTTCGTTTATTATTTTATCATGCATTTATGTTCACGATTGAGTCGGACACGCATTTGCATAGTCATGGACAAGTTGTGCGCAACGTTTGAGATAAGTTTCCTCGAAAGGTACCTGCGACGTTGGGACCAATTTGGCCTGGGAGGAAACATTGGCATGCTTTGGTAGAACGGATTTTGCGAGGCACTCTTAGAGGGTAACTACCTACTTTTAGTAGACATTGCAAAACCCTTTGGTATTGCGAGTCATTCTTAGAGGCTAGCTACCTACTTTTTTTGTTTATCGCAATACCCTTTGAAGTCCTATATGGCAAAAGTCCGTATGGTATAACAACGCCAGTGATCATGTAGTCAGGATGCACGCTAATGAATGTTTTGTGCAGGCAGATTAAGTGTAACACATCACCTGTATTTGATGCAGGTACGAGGGAGTCGGCTATCGGTAAGAAATCACTTAAATGTGATATGATTATCATACTTGTTAGTTCAACTTGCCTGCTTAATATGCTAAACGATGCTTAATATGCTAAACGAAATGCTGCTGCTACTGTTGCTTTTCATGAGAATTCCTATAAGATACTTAGCTTGATTATACTAATGCTGCTTCAATGATGACTTGATATAAACACTGCTTAATCACGACATACATGCAAAGCTGTTGCTATAAAAGTGAATTGTGAGAATACATGCTGTCCATGAACTACTGTTGCTTCCACATGAACAATACTACTATATGTTTACATGTCTTTTCCAAGAAAACTGTTCATAAATTGTAAACTGATGCTAGACCCCAAATAGAAAGATCACTAAATAAATGTTTGCTCAGATGACTACTTAGTGTTGGTTTAGGCGAGTGGGCTGGTTCTGCTTGCCAGTACATAGAAGATGTACTAACCTACATTTTGGGCACTCTTTTTAGGTGCTCGTGCTTGGAAAGCTCGTTACACGATGATTGGGTTGATCAGGCAAGTTGGGATCTGAGGGCATGATCAAGATCAATAAGTTTAGGCTTATTCAGGCACAAGTTGGATTTGAAATGATTACCACTACTAGCAGAAATTCATAAGAGAAATCACATTATTTTTATGGTTGTTCCCAAGGAACGCCATAAAGTATCAATATAAAGATGAAGGTTTCTCGAGAAGCTGCGGGTGGGTTCAAAGCAAATAAAACTAGCAGATCTAAAATATATTGACATGAAACATATTTTAGTTGTAAAGCTAGTTCTCCATGTGATTATGAGAAACTTGTGACCTTGTCTAATGTCAATAGAGAAAAGTCAAATCTTTTTACAAGTTATCCTTTTCAATATGACTCCTTCAAGCTGCAGTATCTAGAAAGAAACAAACATGCCTTTTACACTTTATTCATAGACATATAGCATTTCAATTCAAAAACTAAGAAAATATTCCTTTTTTGAAAATATATTGAGATGATGTTAACCTTTCCTTCTAATAAATATTGGCAGAATTAGCAAAGATACGAATCTGATATCAACTGAAGTAGGAAAAGTGTGAAGATTCAAAAGTGTCAGACCCAGGCCAATGTTTGATTTAACTGTTGTCACTTGTAGTCAAGTGTGAATCACTTGAATCTGGATTAATTGCTAATTTGTTGAATTTAAGGTTCCAGAAAGGTTTTAGACTAACCAAGATCCAGTCAAGGTTGTAAAAGTCGCTAGGCGCTAGTCGGACGGGTGCTTAATCACGACATACATGCTAAGCTGTTGTTATAAAAGTGAAATGTGAGAATACATGTTGTCCATGAACTACTGTTGCTTCCACATGAACAATACTACTATATGTTTACATGTCTTTTCAAAGAAAACTGCTCATAAATTGTAAACTGATGCTAGACCCCAAATAGAAAGATCACTAAATAAATGTTTGCTCAGATGACTACTTAGTGTTGGTTTAGACGAGTGGGCTGGTTCTGCTTGCCAGTACATAGAAGATGTACTAACCTACATTGTGGGCACTCTTTTTTGGTGCTCGTGCTTGGAAAGCTCGGAACACGATGATTGGATTGATCAGGCAAGTTGGGATCTGAGGGCATGATCAAGATCAATAAGTTTAGGCTTATTCAGGCACAAGTTGGATTTGAAATGATTACCAATACTAGCAGAAATTCATAAGAGAAATCACATTATTTTTATGGTTGTTCCCAAGGAGCGCCATAAAGTATCAATATAAAGATGAAGGTTTCTCGAGAAGCTGCGGGTGGGTTCAAAGCAAATAAAACTAGCAGATCTAAAATATATTGACATGAAACATATTTTAGTTGTAAAGCTAGTTCTCCATGTGATTATGAGAAACTTGTGACCTTGTCTAATGTCAATAGAGAAAAGTCAAATCTTTTTACAAGTTATCCTTTTCAATATGACTCCTTCAAACTGCAGTATTTAGAAAGAAACAAACATGCCTTTTACACTTTATTCATAGACATATAGCATTTCAATTCAAAAACTAAGAAAATATTCCTTTTTTGAAAATATATTGAGATGATGTTAACCTTTCCTTCTAATAAATATTGGCAGAATTAGCAAAGTTACGAATCTGATATCAACTGAAGTAGGAAAAGGGTGAAGATTCAAAAGTGTCAGACCCAGGCCAATGTTTGATTTAACTGTTGTCACTTGTAGTCAAGTGTGAATCACTTGAATCTGGATTAATTGCTAATTTGTTGAATTTAAGGTTCCAGAAAGGTTTTAGACTAACCAAGATCCAGTCAAGGTTGTAAAAGTCGCTAGGCGCTAGTCGGATGGGCACCGGGCGCCTAATGCCTAGCCTGCCTAGGCGGCCTCCCTATTTCTAGGCGGTTAAAAAAAATCAAAAAATTCTGCTGAAATTTGCGGCAATTGTCCATAAAATCCAAAAACATGCATAGTATTAGTCGGACGTCGCCGGCGCTAGGCGGGCATCATGCGGGCACCGAGCGCCTAGGTGGCCGCCTCGGCCGATTTTTAGAACACTGACTCAGGTTATCCATAATGTCTTCAGCCGGCCCCAAATTTTTTGGATAAAGGTTTTGTTGTTGTTGCATTATCTTGGATCACACAAGTGGGTTGTTGATATTCAACATAAGTGCTATTAGTGTATTTGGCTGAGATGGCTGCAAAGGTTGCAGCCTGTCATGATCCCAAATCCCTATCAATGAGATATATCATACATGAGTAACTAGCTGAAAATTTCTACATCAATCATCAATGTCGCAAAATAAACAAAATGAACTCCAAAATGAAAGCTGTACCCTGATTTCAACTTATATATCAAGTTTTGAAATCAATTCCTCAAATACAAAAGCATTAAGAACCTTTCTTATAATAAAAAAGGAAACTCTAGTTACTAGAACATTTTTGTATTTGCACTTTCACTTAATTACACTAGTTTTGCTGATCATTCTTATGAAAAAACCATCTTAATGATTTGCCTTCTCCTTAGAGTTGATATTTTTGTTGTTGTCTTGTTAAGGTAGCGATGAAGTATGGTCTATGGCTCTACTAGTGGTATTTTTAGTGGGCATATCATAAAGTGCATTTGACTATCCTCGTATTAGCCAAGCCCTTCTTTTTATCAATAACTAAGTTGCAGTTAGTTGATGCAATGAAATAACATTGCATGTCATGGGTTCAAGTTTTGGCTGGCATGACCATATTGTTACTTCAGCTTGTCTTACTCTTTAGCTCTTGCCCTATATTGCAGGGACACTGATTCCACATGACACGCTACATGCATGGTGATATAGATTGGGCACCTATTTTGGTCGGTCCTAGTATATTTAAGAGTGTATGTGACGTGTCCAATATGCGTATCTGACACGAAGCAGATACGGCATGAATTTTGGAGTGTCCATGTGTTACGATCCGCACCCTCTTTTCGGGATACAAAAACGTAGCCAAGTCCAGCCTACGCCGCAGCATTGGCGGTAGTACGCTATCTAGATCTTAATGTCAAACTCAATTACAACAAAATCATATTTAATTGCTCATTAACAACAACTATTCCATTTATAAATCTGATAATACATCAAAATGATATTCGGGAACAAACCCGCTAAATATTTAAATTCAAATACTAGAATCTAAGGTTGTCCTCCAAAATGCTCTACCTTTCCAGAAAGATCCAAAGTGCATAAGACAACAAGTCACATGCAACAATCCAGTCAGAAAAGGAGCAAAGTACAACCCTATTACAATAATGTAATCCAGCACAAAATAAGCTAACAATACAGTAAAATTTAACAATAAGAGAAACATGTATATGAATTGGATCTGTAAACACGAACAAGAACTACTGGCAAGAACATGTATAAAAAGACAACTAGATCATGAACATGTATGACTAACGGATAGTGTGCGTGAAATACCTTTCGACATGTGAACGACTGGGCTAATACGAAACATCGTATAGATGGCTAGCCACATTATAAGGTACAACTAACCCATACGTGAGTATATGACTTAGCTATCCACATTAACATTCATTGGGGTTCGTTCACATACCTACTTAGCATTTTTCCTCCCGACTTAATTAACACAACAATAACGAGCAATGATACAACAAGTCCTATCGTGTCGCAATTGTGTCTCAACATGATAGTAAATGAAAATACGATGAATAATAGCATTATAATGTACTGAAAACATAAAGCAATAGTGTACTTGCCTTGATTAGTTGCAGTTGTTGTGTGACTTGATCATGTTCGCACAAAATAGTCTTCGATGTCAAATCTACGCATGATGGCCTCAAATGATGGAACAAACTATTTCGTTGAGTCCAGAACGGTCCAAACAACCTAGGGTCGATATGAAGAAGTCCGGGTTCGTAAAATAGGAAACATACGATTAGGCGCGGTCAAGATTTGATAATCGAAGAAATTTGGATAAATAAATATTCATAACTATTTTAGAAAATACGTATTATATTGGAAACTATATTTTACTAGTTAAAATAATTTTAGATAAACACTTGAAAATCAAGAAAAAATATTTTACGCAAAAATCTAATTTTGACTATATATATATATATATATATATATATATATATATAAAGCAAAAAATCTAATTTTGGACAAACTATATTATATATATATATATATATATATATATATATATATATATATATTAAGCTAAAACTATACATTAATTAGATAGAAAATAATATACTACCATATTTAGGAATTCTAAAAATAGAAGTAGGCTCAAGCCCATACAATATATATTATTGTTTTAAAATAATTAAAATAATATTAACAATAACTTAGTAAATAATAACAATAATAGTAATAACAATGATAATAATAAACATAATAATACTAATGATAATAGCTAATAACATGTATACTAATATACATGCATAAATACTAATGATAATAGCTAATAACATGTATACTAATATACATGTATACTAATATACTAATATACATGCATAAATACATACCTACTATCAGTACTCTCTTTTCCCCCCTTCCTTATACTGCTGTTTTTCCCAAATTCTCAACAGAGCGAGAGAGATAGAGAGAAAAGGAAGCAAGGAGGAGGGTGCTCACCGACCTTGGGCGTCGCTCAGGTTCGGTGCCGATGGTAGGATCGGTGACAGGGCAGAGCGCAGGGGTCTTACCGCGGTCGGTGGTAACTGGCGCGCGGAGGAACATCGACGAGATGGCGAGAAGGCCGGTGCCGATGGTGAACTCCGACGATATGAGCGGTGGTCAGAGGTCGTCGGCTCGGTCGAGTGTTCAGGAGAAAGGGAAGTCGGCGAGGAGGCTGGTGACGTCGAGGTGGTCAAGGGAAAATGCTGTGTTAGTGACGGCAGCGGTGAGGGATTGGTGGCGGTGGCCACGCGGTGGCTGGGAGGTAGGTGGTGTGTGGTTTGATCGGACAGGGCGGTGCTCGGGATCAAGCGGGGTGACGGTAGTCGTTGGAGATGGTAGAGGAGGGAGATAAGGGTGATTCGGGTGGTGATTGTGGTGGTCGTTGCGACTCAGGGAGAGCATGGGATCGTGGTCGAAGGAGACAGGGAAGGCGCGGCGGTTGAAGGAATATGGTGGTGATCCCAGTGGTGGTGATGGCCAGGTTTGGCCAGACAGGCGATGGTGAAGGTGATGGCTAAGTGAGGCTTGGCCGAAGGGGGGACTGGCCGTGGTCGACTAAATTAGGGTTAGGTTTAGGGATTTAGAACCTGGAGTGTCGGAATGCGTATCGGACACGGTGTCGAAGTCAGGGTTTTGTTGTGGGTTGGTGTGTCATGCGTGACACTGAATTTGGGTGTACGTGTCCGGTGTGTCGGACGCAGAAAAATAATGTAATTGTAATAGGAAATAGTGGAAAGAAATAGACACGAACATGGTGCACGACACGATGAGATTGTGACGATGATGGTGATGGATGATGGCTATGGCTAATGATGGTTAAGAATTTATGGTTGCGGTTAGGGATTTTGAGTTGTGGAGAAAAATAAAGGGAAGGCTCCCTTTAAATAGGAGTGGAGGTTCCTAATCAGGTAGGATTAGGATCCAATAAATCTTTCCAAAGATTCAAATCTAATAATTTAGATTGATCAAATCTAAGTCCACAAAATAATATCTAATAATTCAATAATATTGAAAATAGATTTTATAAATTCAAATATTTAAAAATAAATGATAATAAATTAAATAATTCTAAAATATATTTCTATAAATATAAAATTTTATTTAAAAATAATAGACAAATTTCTTTGTCATCCAAAATATTTATGAATTCCTCTATAAAATTAAATAAAATTTTTCTAGCAAGAAATATTAAAATAAAATATTAAAATTTTGAAAAATTCGGAAACATGGGTTACAAATCTACCCTCAGAAAAATTTCGTCCTCGAAATTACAAATGGTACGATTAGGCACGACTAAGAATATAATCAAGAAAATGATACGATCATGATCAAATTAGTCGGACATAATTGTGAATAGAATTGAAATCTAAGAAAAGATGTGATTTGGCACGATTAAGATTATAGTCAAAATGGTCTAGTCACGATCTAAAAATCGTTTAGGAACGATCAAAATCGAAATTGTTTCGGCACGATCAACTACTTAACTAAATGATTTAGGCACAATTACAGAATCAAAATCTAGATACGATTAGGAATCTAGTAGAGGGGAATCAAAATAGATTTAAGGATTACTAGGAAGGCAATTGACGAGTCGAGAATAGAAAGATAAGAAATAAAGAATAGTGCAGGAATTTGTGAATCAATAGTCATATGCCAAAAGGATATTGTCCATATAGTATCCAAAAATCGTATGTATATCCGAAGTCATTTTACCGAGAATCTATGCCCTGTCAGTGTACATCTGGCTGTAGTAAACTCTTGGTTTCATGACTCAAATAATAATAGGTATCGAATACTTTCTCAACTATATCAAATATTGACATAATAACTCAAAAGATCAAGTAATACAATTTAGGACTTAGTTTTAATAATATCCGAAAACCTACGCATACATGAAATTACTTCAACTTAGGGTCATGCTTTGTCAGTGTGTTGCTAGCTGCAGTGAATCCGCGGTCTCATAATTCAGATAAATGACTGCATTGCACATCTGCGTTGCCATAGTAAGTCATGGAATATTCTCTCAAATTTATCCATAAGAATTTTCAAAGCAGCTTCTAGAAATTTAAACAAGTTCCAAGTTTATCATGATAGGAAAAAGGTGTAGATATCTGTCCTTTACGTGTAATTATGAATTCTTGATAATCAAGCAGTCGATTAGGAAGAAAATGACCGAAGACGAGAACTAAAAATTTCTAATTTCTATTTCTCTAATATCCAAGGATCGAGGGAAAACATATATACTTTGAATTTCAACAAAAAAAATGACTCGAAATTAATATATGGATAATTGAATCAGATTAGGCTCAAAACTCAATGGATGGAAATAAAATATTGACTCTTAGAAAAATAATTACTTATGGCCAATAGGAAATAAATAAGTAATATGGACCTTACAATATGATGATAATGTTTAGATAGGACAAAAAAGATAATTTGAACAAATTATCAAGGTTAGGGATTGAATCCTAGGAAGACCTAATTTAGCAAGCGAATAGTCTACCCATCTTTGATCATACCATCATATCAAAACACAATAGTATATTCCTCTATGAAAATTCCTTAAATATCTAATGGGGTTTATAATTCAATATATCTCTACCTAAATCACATGGCCTATGTAGCAACCCTAACTACCCAACAGTCAAATTGAATAAAGGACTTTCTTAGTCCTAGTTATCGTCCTAAAAATCAAATTAATCTAATTGTAAATGAGCTTTTTCCTAATCGCAGGCTCGCAATAATACGACTAACTTAAGTACTATCACGAGTTCGCATAATTTTA
>JANAVB010007596.1:11519905-11687405 GCA_029216955.1 Iris pallida
TATCTCAAGAAAACTCAGACATATGCACTATAACAGCGGAGATCGTCAGTGGAAGGCTTCAGTGATGCTAGCTGGTGTTCAGAGGGGGAGAGCGAATATTCCACAGGGGATATATGTTCGCCATGGGTGGAGCTGCTATATCGTGGAAGTCGAAGAAGCAGACTGGTTATCTCGCTCTCCATGAATCTGAATTCTTTGCATTAGACGCTGGCAGATGAAGCAGAGTGGCTTCGGGAGCTCATGTATGACCTTCCAATGGTTGGGGCTCAGATACCGGCGATTTCGAGTATACTGTGACAACCAGGCTGGGCAGCAGCGTACAGCGGTGGCATCAAATGAACTCTTCAACGGAAAGAAGAGGACTGTGCGGTTGAAGCACAGAGCAGTGAACGATCTCATCAAAAGGGGCGTCATTGCAGTGATCGATGTTCGGAGTCAGGAAAACCTGGCGGATCCGTTCACGAAGGGTCTCAAGCGTCAGCTGGTCGAGGACACAGCAAGGAAGATGGGCTTGAAGACTTTCTGATATTGTGTCATTGTAATCCTACCATAAAATTTTATGTTATTGGTTCAAAGAGAAATCTACTAGACATTTAATTTTTGGTTCAAAGGAGGATCATTGACTAGAATAATAAGTTAACAGTGGGTACTTGTTCTGCGGAACATGGAAGGGTTACGGACCCATAACCACTGTTGTCTACTATGTATTTCTGCGAAAAATTGATCCTGTGGGAAGGTTGGCTTAAACGCCTTAATGAGTTCTCAGGCAGAGTGAATGCCTGGTGTGCTTTACAGGAAGCACGGTAGAGCAGCACTACAAGGAGTGAAACTCCATGCTACAGTGGGGTGACTCCACCATGAGGTTCCCAGGTAGGGATAATGCCTCGGCTTTGCAAGCTAAGTCACAGCGGAGTAGCACCGCAAATAGGCAGGTAGCCTAATGCTGTATGATAATCGTAATAAAGAGAGGTAGACAGCACTACAAAGAGGACGATGTCCTCATGTTACAGTGGCATGACACCACGAAGAGGTACCAGGTAGGGTAAAGCCTCGGCTTCGCAAGCCATGTCATAGCGGCGTAACACCGCACGGAAGCGCAAGGCTTCATGCTGGGTAGTTTGGCACTACAAAGGGGCTTGTGACCTCATGCTACAGTAGTATGACACTACGATGAGGTACCCAGGTGGGGTAAATCCTCGGCTTTGTCAGCCATGTCATAGCGGCGTAGCACCGCAAAGAAGCACAATGCTTCATGCCAATGACTCTTTATAAAGAACTCACCTAAGTGTATGGAAAGAGATATCAGGCCGTCTCTTGAGGGTAAGCTTGTAGACGTCCAAAATTATACACTGAAACCAGGCTGGCACAAGGCCTTCAATGTGCAGCCAGAAGCACAGTTGATGTCATTATGTGAGTAGGAAGAATTGCAGTTATGGTGCAGAATTCAAGGCTTAGTCCATTCTTGTATCATGCTGTTATTTAACCTATGCAGGAAGATTCAAGTCGTAGCGACATCTCTCCTAATGCATGATGGACAATCACTGTGGGGAACGCTCAACCCATATATTGAGATATGTGGGGGATTGTTGGTGTTTTTGCCTTTGGACTAGAAGAGATAGTCCCACATCGGCTACACCAAATGGTGAGTATCTCAATATAATGCATTGCTTGTGTTGAGGTGTGCACATGAGGTGTAGTGGGGCACAAGTTTGTGCCATGTGGAAGTATTCTCTAGAAGGAAAAAGGATTAAATCCAACAAGGATGAAAGTTAATTTTTGTTGTGCGGACTCGGACTCGGACACGGACTCCAGGATGTCTCGTGCATGCACGGGAGTGTTCGGGGGTAGGCGTGGACTAGCACACTTCTATGCTGATTGTGGGATGATCTAAAATATCAAACTCTATTTTTGAGTATTGGTATTTTAGTCCCACATCGGATAGGAGAAGAGGTGAAGTCTCAACTCCACTCTATAAATAGAGCCCCTTGGCCTCCTTTGAAAGATGCACCAAGAAGAGAGTAAAGGGAGTCTGTAAAGTCCAGGAAGCCCGTTCAAGTCTCAAATATTGACTTACGAGCGTTCCAGAAGTTCTCCTGAACTTGCTGGTTCCTGGGAGCTTATCCGTACTGGGTATAGCTTTGAGCGCCGGTGTTCTACACCCCAGCGAGATCCGTTCTTCTTCTTTCTCCCTCTTTCTGTTGCCTTCGAGAATCTGAGACTCAACTGTTGTTGATCATCTCTTGTTGCCTTCGAGAATACCGTCGCTTCTCTTTAGAAGTTACACGGTTCGGTTGCCTTCGAGAAATATTACGAAATAATCTTTTTAGATTCTCGTAATACAACATCACCTTCTTTAGGGTGTTGTTGCCGGAAACATTGTCTTTACAATTGTTTCTGAATTCGTGTTTTTTCCATCGATTGTTCGTCAAGGGATTAACAAAGAAAAGAAATTGTCATTATTTATTTCCCCAGAACGGAGACTACAAAAAAGGGTTAAACCCATAAAGAAAAATAGAAAAAAAAAACTACTTAGTGATATCAGTGCATAGCTCGTTGATATGCTACTTCAATGACTCCACCCTTTCCTGGACCTTTCCTTTAGCACGGCGTTCCGCTTGTTGGTTCAAGACTACTTCATCATCGAGGGCAGCAAGTTTTTCAACGAAAATGTCCATATCAGCCCTATGCTCCTACAGAGTAATCAGGTATGGAGCATGGTCTTTCACCTGCTGGCAGATGAGCTTCTGTTCTTACGCTTTTTCTTTATCCTCGGTCTCCAAGGAGATCATCGTCTCCTGGAGACGCTTGATCTGCTATTGGAGTTTCCTTATATGCACAGCCAAACTTTTTCCTATGCCAAGAATGGATTCTTCGGGAGACCCAAGTTCTATCTCTCTGGTGGCAGCACTTAACAGATCTTGTTCAATGGCTGCCAGGTCAGAATGGTAAGATGCCTTCGCCGCAGAGATGTTTTCTAATAGCTTACTCTTCTTCTCAGCAATCAGAGCAGAAATATCGGTAGACTGCAAAGATCGAAGTTCGGCCAGACGAACCTCCGTCTCCCCCACTACCGTCTCGAGCATATGACCAACTGCCATCTGGCCTTCGTAAGCCCTTATCGACTTAACTTGGTTCAAAGTAGCCATCTTGGCTATTATGAAAGGACGACCGTGCTACAAGACACTCTCTCACCCCTTCGCAGGATGAAGTAAAAAGCCTCTATAAATGCGTCGATATATTCATTTTCCTCCATGAGAGAAAGAGGTATCATCGGCGGTATCATAGCCGAGGGACACCGGATGGGAGACAATAGCTGGTGAAGCCACAGAGGAGGGAGGAAAACTCAGGGACTGAGCCACCGGCACCTGGCTCGATTAACCCATACTTGGGGTTGATGCAACCACATCCTTCGAAGCCTCGAAAGAGATAGCTTCCCCTGAACGGTCTCCGACCAAGGTTAGGGCTGGAGACAGCTTCCTTGGGGTCAAAGACACCCTCGGCGTAGGCTCAGGAACCGTCTCTCCTCCATCAGTTGGCGGTTCTATCAAAGTTGGAGTCGACAGTTGAAGAGCATCTGACATGGAGGAAGACCTCCGATGTGGCGACTTGAAAAGAATCTTCAGTGAACCTTTTTGAGTGACAGCCGCCTTGGAGATATGGAGTGGAGTATCCTCTAATTCCATAACCCCAACAACCAAGGTTGTTGTTGGTGCCTCCCGTAGAGAAGTATTGTTATCTTCTTCAGTCAAGGTTGGAACCTTAGGTGTTGGCTCTTTACCCGAGAGACCGATTGCCCTAAGCACAGGCCCCTCGTCAGCTTGTTGGGTTGCGGCCTCCTCGATGGCCTTGTCATCAACAGGGCCCATCGAGGCAGAAGGATCAACCTCAACCCCCTCTCCCTCAAGGTTGGACTGGGTAGTTGTCCCCGAGTGGGGGCTCTATGGCCACAACCCCGAGCAAAGTATTGGGGTGCGTGATAATCGTCTCCTCCTCAACTGTGATCACCCCGCTAATTTCAGGCACTGACGAACCTCCTGCAAGAAATAATAACTCTTGTCAATTTTATGGAAAACAGGGAAAAACCTGTAGTGTAAAAAAAATTTACCTGATGAGCTCGCCCATGCCTGGGCTCTATTTAGAGCAGTTATCAAGTCACTGATATACCCCTTTGAAAAATCAAAGGAAGAAGTTATTACATCGAGATCCTCCCCATTTTCGGACGGAGAAACTGCGTCAACTGTATCCTCCTTGATAGGGGATGGAGGTGGGTTGGATACTCCTCTAGAAGCCTTGGTACTCTCATGAGCAACCTGCATAAGAAGAAAAGAGGGTCAATAAAAGTTTTAAGAAGGATATAGTCTTTCTATAAAGAAATCAAAGCTTCAGGATCCTTTTCGGGGAAGTTACTCTGGACTTGGAAATGACTTTCTTCATCCGCTTCTGTCGAGGAGATGAACATGATGGAGCTTCCTCCCTCTCTGCTCTAATGACCGGAGAGGAGGCTCTGGTCCTTTTT
This sequence comes from Iris pallida, assembly GCA_029216955.1. Taxonomy (NCBI): domain Eukaryota; kingdom Viridiplantae; phylum Streptophyta; class Magnoliopsida; order Asparagales; family Iridaceae; genus Iris; species Iris pallida. The sequence continues at coordinate 11,524,422 of JANAVB010007596.1, forward strand.
GGGACCAAAAATTGTCCCTTTAATAAAACTCTCCTTCCGATTATAGCACGGGGCCGGACTATTTGCTGAACAATAAAAATTCATGGTAGAGTACAAGGTGTGTACCACCAAAGTCCACGAGGGGGCCACGAAACACACTTGGGTACAAGAAGCATTGTAATATTGCCAGGCCTGTGCACTATCGAGCAAGCTACCCTTATACCTAAGGCAGTCACTAGCATTGACCTGCAGGAGTTGACTATAGTCGAATTGATGCGCAAAGCGACTATGTAAATAGGGCTCCAGGTATACTTCATTACGATCGCAGCAAACCAGGTGAGAAGGTCGTATAGATTGCAGCCAGTGAAAGGCTTCTTCTGGCATGCTAGTGAAATATGTCCCTGCATCCACCAACTCACTTTCCTCATTGAAGTCTTTATAAGTTGGAGGGACTTTAAAGGGCTCGTACCCCTTTAAATATGCCAAAGTTCTTCTACAAAGGGGGACTTTCTTGTGCAACCAAGAATGTTGTCGGTAGCGATGAAGAAAAGCATCCCTTGGTTGAACGGTGGATGTCATGCTCAAGTTTATCAAAGATGGGTAGTGCGATACCAACCAACCCATCAAATAGTGATACGGTAATTCAGGGCGAGCAAATTCTCCCTTATTTCCCTCATATACAAGGAACCTATCTATAAATTGCCTTAAACCTCGTTGGAGGCCGCAAATCATTACAGGAAGGAGGGCCAGCTTTGTGCCAAAAACAAGTTGCACATCAGGGAAGACGAGGTTCCAACTCAATCTTTCGAGAGAACCGAAGCAGCCATGAACTATACAGTCTCGAAGCCACAACATAAGATATGCTTCTAGCCATGCCTTTGACGACATTAGGAATACATCATGATAGAAGTAGTAAAAAATGGTATCACTCTGATCTCTAGAATCACTCTCGTAAGGATTCTTCTCTCCTAACACCGCTATGGCTTTAGTAATAGCCTCAATCGATGAAGACGGGCGAATACCGAAAGCAGTTTTTCTTTGAGGTGCCTCTCCTTGCAAAAGATATGTCGTTACTCCTTATAAATATCCATCATCTCAGCATTCTTAATCTCCAAACCCCCAATCTCCTCTAGGGTAGGGGTCTACTCCTTGTATGGTTCGCAATCCCAGGGTAGCTTTGAAACTAAATGCATTTTATGCAGAGCAAGACCCACCTCCCTGTTGGGTGTAAAGAAGGTGCCTGTATCAGCGTTGTACATTTCAAGCAGTGCCAAAAACATAGATTTGTTTACCTCTATCCTGTATTGGGTAGCCCTGATAGCATAAAACAAACCTAATTCCTTTAATAGATCCTCATATTCTGTGAGGACCCTCTCGGTGATGATTTCCCAATCCTTCGTATGATGGGCCCATCCTGCAGCCCGATAAACACTCGAAGGATATGAAACACCAGCCTTTAGCATCTGGTTAGCAAAAGTAGGAGCCCTGATAGGCATGGACTCCTGCTCTGCATCACGTACTAGTTTACCCGGATGCAACACCCTCGCTGAATAGGAAGGACCATCCCTCACAGCCTCAAAGATATGAGCTGCGAATAAGACTTCAACTTGAAGTAGCCAGCCAGAGCCCCAGCCTGAGTAGGGGTCAAGTCCAATCCATCTTTCTTTTCGTGGCCAGGCAGGTGAAAGCCGAGAAAGGCAGATGACGGTCTGTGTAAGGAAGATACATCTTCAAACCGTTGGATTCAAAGAACCAATCGTCCCTCAATTTCAAACTCTCATCGGCATGAGATGCCACACGATCTCCAAATAGGAACTATGGCCTCAGGTATGAGTTCTGTGTCCTGTCCCCTTCGAGATTTTTCCTAAATTCAGCATGTGCCCCCAAGAAAAGATCAGACTGCCCTTCAATAAGGCTATTATTCTAACCGATTATCTGGCCTTGATGCCACCACATCCTCAATAAAGTTCAGGCCCAGTGGGCAAAACGAAGGACCAAAGAGGACTTCACCCAAAGGAGGCACTACCATAGACACTACAAAGAAGAAACAAACAAAAAGAAGAGTTAAAGAAAAACATAACAAAAGAAATTTGTTGCATGTAAAAATGAGCGCAGGTTGCTTCACAAAATGGCACGTGAATGCGTGGTTCTGAAGGAAGTGAGCGCTTAGACTTGGCGTATGGCCACTCCAAAAACCTTAAGCGTGCGAGTTCCAGTGGGTGAGTTTTTAGAGCGTGGATTGTTTTACGTGCACGCCTACAAAAATGGCACAGAAGTGACACGTAGCCACTCCAAACACACGAGTCTCAACGCGTGGGTTATTTTACACACGCATTTTCAGAAACGGCACGTGAACGTGACATGTAGCCACTCAAATGAGAGCCTAAGCATGCGAAGTCTCAGCGCATGAATTTTTACGTGTACTTTTGGGGAAAAGTCAGGTGCGAGTTTTACTGTATGTCCCAAACCCTAAATTTTATGCACTTTAAAGAAACGTGGGGAAACCCATCAACATTTCGACTTGAGTATATGACCAGCGGGGTACCGACTGTGGGTCGCCTCATTGGAAAAAATGACTGTGGGGATAACTCATCCAAAGTTCTTGGTCGAAGAAGGCCCTACCCTCGACTTCACCAGAACGTTAGGGTGGGTTGGCTCATCGACGAGAGTGGTGGCGACCGCCTTAGCCGATTGAACCTTGGTTTTCCCTTCCCTTTAGAAGCAGCAGCTTTGGGTGCCATGGTGAAGTGAAGTCGGCGAGAGTAAGGAGACAAAGAGTCGACAAGGGAAGATGAAAAATTCGGAGAAGAAAAGAAAATTTTAGAAAGAAAAGAGTCTCTCTCCTCTACAACAAATGCTATTTATAGGTTTTTGAACACGCGTTTGAGATGAAGGAAACGCCTGCCGACTCTTCCAAGATTGAACCAAATCAATGAACGCTTATCCTAAAAAAAGCTTTTGTTAAAAGATACACACGTCATGCTTCTATTCAAAGTATTTCTAACTTTTTCTAAAAAAAGTTAGAAAATTTGAATGGGGTCTTGTAGAAACATGAATATGGATACACACGCCTCAAAAGTTAATGACTTTGGACTTTGGATAAATGCCTCGTTTTTCGTACTGTGTTTCCGTGCTTCATCTGGGTGCCATGCTACCCGTACCTCACCTAGGCGCTGTATTTTGCACTTCATCTGGGTGATATGCTACCCGTGCCTCACCTAGGTGCTGTGTTTTTGCACTTATTTGGGCGCCATGCTACCGTGCCTTACCTAGGTGCTGTGTTACTCGTGCTCCATCTGGCCATGCTACCCACACCTCACCTAGGCGTTGTTACCCCGCCTTACCTAGGTGTTGTGCCTTATCTAGGTGCCATAAGCATCACACCTAGGCATCGATCTACATGTGCCCAAGATTGTGTTCCCAAGACTGCAGACTCTTCTTTTGAGACTTTTTTGGCTTAGTGCTTTGATCCTTGTGCAAGAGGCAACAATTAACACAAAAGACGAAGTTCACACATCTCAAAAATAGTACATTTACTCAAGTAGGATAGGCACGTAGCTCAGGCGCATGCCATCTGAGCTTCTAAGGCGCGTACCATTCTGAGGCGTGAGTCTCCCTAGGCGCGTGAGCCTCTTCCCTACGCCATATTTTGAAATCTTCAATTCTAGTTCCCTTCCACCACGAATAGGCGCCTTCTAAACAGTAATTCCTAGGTGCAGATATCTTGCTGGTTGTAACAGAATAAGGTTTTAAACTATCAGCACGTGCCACATGTCAAAAACACAGTATTGTTAAAGATCTTCTCCAATAGTAAAACTCAACAATGTGCCACATGGCAATCAGCGATAACCCCACATCATTGAAGTGCGCACACAGTTGCAACTGAACCATATTTAGGAGTGCCATGTGGCAGTCAAAGACCCAGGTGCTCGCCGCTTACAAGCGCGTGTGTTGATATTTTCTCTCTACTATAAATAGGAGGAGTTCCTTCCATTAAAAACACTGCTCCCCCCCAATTTTCTCAAGAGTATCCGAGCATTACAAAGAGAGTTCTCGTCGATCCCCTTAGCGAGTGAAGTTAAGCCCAACAGTTCTTCCTCACGTCAGACCGTCAATGGAGTGAAGAATCAACCCTCCATCGTCAGAACCAGATCAAAAATAAAGTATAATTAGGATTACTGTCTAAAAGTTCCTTCTTGTATTCTGGTTTGAAACCTTCGAAGTATTTTTTCAAACTCACAAAGAAATGTCAAACAGTATTGACCCCCAACCCCAGGTGCAATGTTTCACTTAGACGTTGAGGCGGTGAAGCTCGTTTGATGATTGAAGTTTTCGATGGAGATGCTATCTTTTGTTTATATTAGACATAATGTATGGAACATCATTATTTGATAGTTCTTGGTTGTAAGCCTTGTGGCATATTTATTGTATCGAGAGAGAGGGAGTGCTGTAATCAAGTAGTTCTTTAGCTTCGAGCCATTGTAATTCTACTACAATATTCAATAAAAGAATTATTTGTATATCCTGTATCTATTCAACTTTTCTTCTTATTTTTGTTGTAACGACTTGTATTTTGATATATTCTGTCGATTGTGTTTTGTTCTCGTCTTGTACAAGTATAATTCAGGCTTGTACGATATCACGCCAGTGGCAATTTTGGTCTTACGCGATCGATGCGTGATAATGGTGACCTCATGTGCTCTAGTTGTTAATAGCACTGCATCGAACATCTAGAAATTATAGTTCTAGATCAACTACACGTACTTCAAGTGTAGGCCTTGATGAAACCTTTGGACCTTGTACAGCCTGTGGGTACCATAAATAGGGTAAATCTACTTAGTCTATATAACTCTATCACATACTATCTATAGTTCTACCTATTTACGGAGGTAATTAACCTCTATTACACTCGTAGCGAGTGGTGGAATAAAGAACTTCACTTGGAACCGCTTACTAAACTACACCCACGAGATGAAATATGGGAGACAAACCACATAAGCTGCCCACTAGTCTCGGGCAATATCCTGTAACTAACCACTACAACCTTCTCCGCCTTAGGAACTTATATTGCCTCCAGTATGTTCTTTGTATCCTGAAAGTCATAAGATATCACATCCTTAATGTAACCTCTATAATCTCACTTTCACAAATACAATCATTTCCCACATTTGTTCATTTTCTAAATTATATGTGGATAACTATAATTAGTAAATTGATTTATTAAAAGAGTTACTATTAATGTAAAGAAAATTAAAACAAAAATAAATAAATAAAGTTAATTAACTAAAATGGGTATTACTTGCTCCCCAAGTAAGGGGAAGCTTCTAGAGGAAGTTTGTTACTACCTAAAAGATCACATGGGAATTAAAATACAAATTTAAGAATTTTTTGCAATTAAAATTCTTTCCTATAACTAGGCTTTTGGGAAGAACAGATTTTTTATCTTCGTTTCCAATTTCAATATATAATGATTGAATTCCTGATTCTCTCCTCTCTCTAACAGTCCATCTGTTCTCTACCTGCCAGCATCCTCCCTCTAGTCTCCTGACCTAGGCAGTACTGTTCTGCTGCAGTATCGATCCGGATTCACCTTTGTCGATCGGTGGCCTATCTATCTAATAATCAAACACATGCGCTCTCCAGCGAGCCAGCCTAGCATCCCTCCGGCAACTGCATTCTACCTTCTACACCCGGCTCTAGTTCCATTGCATGCCTGCACCGAAGTCGAGCTTTTCTCTCTCCAATCGACTTTTTCCTCTGTAAGCATTTCATCTCTCTTTCCTTCTTTACGAATAGATAATGACTTTGGGCCTAAGTGGGGATATTAGGCTACGCTTAGCAAAATAAATTATAATGGACTTTTAAATAAGTTTCTGGGCCTAGAAGTAACAAAAGTTTTGGGCTTTATTATATATACCAAACACAAGTTTTGAACTGGAGGTTTTAACGATAGTTAATATTTTGGACCGATAAGCTTTAATAGGATTGATTTAGATAAGTCTAGGGTTTGGGCTTTCGATAATAATATGACTTGGTTATAAATTGAGCCTTATGGTTTTGAGGCTAGTATAACAAATAATCTAAGGCTTTTGAAGTAATAAAATGGCAGTAGGATTTATATAAATAGGTCACTAATGAATAAGAGCGATTCGCCTAAATGGAATTTAGGCCTATATCAAATAAAGTTTTTTGGATAAATATAAGCTTTTAGATTAATGTAATATTTTATTTGGCTATTAAGCTTATAAACTTTATATATAATTATAGTTTGGCTTCTTGTATGTTGTTTATAAGCCATTGGGCTTAATTTATAGTATGTTTAAAAAATCAATGACTTCCTATATATATTCTCTAATAGGCTATTGGATGAAATGTAACCCACAGGCCTAGAAACCTAAGTTAGGAATACCCTAAAACTGATATGCAATTCTTGTAGTTGTTAATATATGTTCCAATAAATTCTGGTATTTCTATATTTGGATTAGGTTATGGTTCTCGCAACTTCTGCAACTTTGGACCGAGACAAGTACATTACAACTTTTGATTACCCTTACATTATAAATGTTTTTGCTCTTATTTAGATTCATAGTTTTTAATATCAAATTATGACATGTTGTGCATATGAGAGTGGTTCATAACTTAGTCTATTTTTGTTTCGTGACACGTGACTCTCGTTTTCGTGATTCGTGTTTCGTGTTTCGCGATCGTAATTTACTATTGGCGATCGAGACTAGCGAATGGATAGAGATTTTGTCGTGATTCTAGACTTGGACCAGTTACCTATTTTTAGAGACTTGGGTGGGGGAAGGCAACTAACAGGCATGAGGTTTAACCCTTTGTCATGTTTCATCTTGTGCGTTCAATTACATACTTGTTGTGTGATTGTCCTATTTTCAAATCATGTGCATTCAATCATGCACCACACATATGACTGTATAAATTGCCTACATGCCAAACGATTGTATTCCAATTACACGTGACATTGAGAGAATTAGTTGTAGATTATTGTCTATGATGATGTTTTCTATTATAGTTGTTTTCTTTCATAATATTTATTCACGTCTCTTAAATTCTTAGTCTTAGATTTACTATGTTTTTATACATATTGTGTCCAATTAATTTGCTTTTCAGTTATCATAATAGATTTATATATGTTTTGTATAACTATTTAGCTGTACTTGTACTTATTTCAATCCTGACTGGATACATTGATATATTAGGTGATGATATGGAGATTGTGGTCCAATGAGTTATTGACTAAATTTGTCTCCGGAAAACACTATCTGGTATGTATAAATAATTGTGGACTCTGGACTCATGACTGTAGATGATTGTGATGATCTTGTATCAGGGTTTTATTATCCATGTCTTATCTTCCTTTACCTACACTTTGATTGAGTAGATGCGATATCATATTCATGTATCTTGATGGTAACACTTGAGGTCTAGACAACGTACTACAGTCGATGCTGCGGCGTAGGCTGGACGTACTCACGCACCTGTGTTCAATTATTCGGATGCGGGTCGTGACACTTAATGCCCTGGAAATGGGAGGTCAATTGTTAAACATTGGAGGATAACTTTTTTGGATGAATTAATTATCAGTTTTAATTATAAAATGAGGAAGGGCAAGAAGAAAATGTTAATTGCTTTTTTGTTTTGTCAAATATTGGAGCAATGCTCATTTTGGTACTTTTTAATTGAATTTACCTTTATCTTTTTTCTATTAGAAATACTCATTTTCATAAAGAAAAAACGTAAACAAATTACAATTTTTATTTGAAATAAATAAGAGAATGAACTATGATAGAAGAGTATTTGTAACAAATGTAACAACTTTGATTAAGCTTGAATGGAAAAGTAAATAATCCAAGAGAAGCAATTGAATTTCTTATAAATCCATTAAAGTTTTTTAAAATATGTTAGTAGAATATCACAAAATCAATCAAACTCCTTTAAAATCTGGATGATTTAAAATTCTAATTAACTACCACCCCCGGTTTATTTGATGTATCAAGTTCAATTGTAGTGTCTCGCTCCTGGAGGTGAAACTGGATTATGTGGGGAAACCTTCTGGCATCTAATCGATCAGGACAAATGCATTGAGATCCTATCATATTCATGGATTGATTTCTGTCACGCCCCAGAACCAGAATACTGGAGAGCGGGGGCGTACATAGCCAGCTACGTATATTGAAATAGAATGCATCTCAACTATACGGTCATGGCTGTCTAGATATGAGGGTTTACTACAAGCCAACGGTCTCTTATGGTCAAGCCTATTGTCTCAATCTCAAGCAAGTAATATGATCACAAGATGTTTGACCACCGAATATACAATAAAAGGCGTCCCAAATATTACATATCAGCTGATCATGAAGCTAGTCGTACAAAATGCTAGGACTAGCAAGAGTTAAGTCATACATGATCAACCCTAGGATTTGTTAATCATGTTTACAGTCCGTAGGCAGACAGTAAGTAAAGGTGTATCGAGCTAACAGGTGCTCGTCGGCTAAACGCCTCAAAAGAATAATTTTACAATAGAGTGAGCGAAAAAATAGAAAACCCACTCGTAGCCCGGGTTCCTTCTAGTCGCCACCATCGGGCTGGAGGTTCGGAAGATCCTCGGAGCTGCTCCAAATCTGGCCACACAAAACCAGCTGGGTCAAACCCCAGAAAGAGCAAGTGCCACAAAGGAGGCCACGAAATAAGAACAAAAGCCAGCATATCAGAACATAAGAAAATGGAAGAAAAGTACAAGTAATAAAGAGCACGTCAGGGCAATAAACGACTAGGGACGTGGAACCATTCTGGAGCCAGGTTACAACCCGTAAACCAAACAAGGATCGGGGTTGTAACCCTTCGCCTGAATACCTCCTTGTCTCTACCAATTATTGTTAAAGCAAGTAAAACAATCATGTTCAGGAGTACCAGGTACAGGGACTAGACAAGACTTAGACAGGGCTAGACATCATCCATTCACAAGCGGCCAAGCAAATACTACGGCTTACTACTTTAACTAACTAGGGTTATCACAAGCCTAATTACTAACAAGATGCAAGTGAGAATTTCCCAGTCCCAAGCCCTGCAGACCATCCAGTTATCCTTCCGCGGGTTGAGAGTATGGTTGGGTACATCGCCCTGAGACGATATACCCTTAGGTGACATAGAGGGTGCAACACATGACAGTGGCTGGAAATGTGCTCTACTCGTCGGCAAGCTACAAGTCCAATTAAAGCGCCCAGATAACGAGATTGCCTGTGACTGGAAATTCTCTATGAACTATCGTTTGATCTAATCATTAGCTAATCCAGATTCAGTGTAAATCCCTGACCGTGGGGACCAGGGAGTCACGTCCTAGACATGATGCAAGACAAGACAGGTGGATTGTACAAGCAAGCAAGCAGGAACACCCACGGTGTCAAGTTGATTATACGAGTCAAGTTAGCCGTCGCAACAGCATCAAGATAAATTATGTCAGGGTACTTGTCAGGAGTACGCCACGACGGGCCACTATCATGTCAGGTTGGTCATGTCAGGAGTGCACCACTACGGGTCACTGTCGTGTTATGCTAGTTCCTTGTCATACCATGCCGTATACAATAGTATTCCAAACATATTAAGTAAAATCAAGTTCGTGACAAAAGGCGTAAGGATATAAAATGGCGTAAAATATCTAATAAAATATCAATATACAGGGCTATAGAAGAGTTAAGCTTAAAGAAATAAAACCAAAACTCCAAGAGCCAATGGACGTAAGGGGTCAGGGGGTTGGATTGCGCAGGGTGTCAGCTGCGCAGGGTGCCAAGTGCGCAGGGGTACAGGGCACAGGGGCAGATGGCACTGGGTCAAGTGCGCAGGGAGCCAACTACGCAGGGTGAGCTGCGCAGGGGCACAGGGCGCAGGGTTGGGGTGGCGCAGGAATGGTTGGCGCAGGCTGCGAAGTGCGCAGACTTAGACTGCGCAGGCAATGGATGGCACATGATGCAGGTTGCGCAGGGGTCAAGCGCGCAGGAGCCGATGGCGCAGGGTTGGTTGTGCAATCGGGCAGCGGCCAGGCTGCGCAGTCAGCAACCAACGCTAAAGAGCGCGGCGCAGGGAGGCTGCGGTTCAGTGCTGCGCTAAAGAGCGCAGACTGTAGATCTTCTTCTCCAGGCCGAGAGGAACATCAAGAACACCCAAAATTCCTTTCTTCATATCTTGGTCAAATCAAAGCCAAATCTAGATTTTCAAAGTTCTAACTTGAGTAAAATTGAACTCTTCCATATGGAAGCATCAAAATCCAAAAATCCAACCAAAATAGATCAAAACCATGTAAATCAAAATAGTTAAAACCTAGATCTAGAACAATGGAGACTCCAAATGACAAAATGTCAAGTTCTAATGTTCATCTCCATGGCATAATCTAGCTAATGGACAAATAAAATAGGGTTCTCATGTGGTGGCAAGGTGCACTTGCCTATGGGTGATGGTGTTGTGTAGAGGAAGAAGAAGAAGAAGATGGAGAAATAAATGAGAGAATTATGGAGGAGAGAGAAAGTAGGTGGAGTTTTACTGAGGATGGGTTGTGATGTGTTGGGTGGAGCATAGGCTAAGGTGTTCCATGCATATTAAACCAAACTAAACCAAACCAAACTAAACAATTCTCCTCCACAAAATAAAACCAAGTCATGCCAAAACCCGTTTTACGAGAAAACCAAAATCTGCAAGTCGAGCCAAAATACAATTGCAGGCCAGAATCTGAGAAAATAAAATACAGGTCCAAGATACATGCAGGCTTAACCAAAATACGTGTTCTGAGATATGGGTGTTACAATTTCTGTTGAAATAAGTCTAAAATAGAGTGAATCATGTCTTGGGATTGAACCCTATATAAGAGTCTCTTCTTATTTTTAATGTTTACTTTCGTCGACCAGGACAAATATATTGAGATCCTATCATATTCATGGATTGGTTTCTGTTGGAATAAGTCTAAAACAGAGTGAATCGTGTCTTGGGATTGAACCTTATATAAGAGTCACTTCTTACTTTTTATTTGCTGCTGGTTTAATGAATGCATTTTTGTTGTTATTTTTTATAAATGATTTCATTGTTCACTTTTGTCACGACCCGCTCCTGAATAATCGGACACGAGTCGGACACGCCCAGCCGTCGTTGTTAGACACGATGAAGTAAGCTGTACCAATATCTAGGGAAGACTATAAATCCAGATAAGAATGAAAGTAAATCACAGCATCTAATATATCGAATCCCAGAATCTCAAATACAAGTCTAAGAGTTATTACATTCTAGAAAATATAAAATATACTGATGTCTCTAATACAAGTCCGGATAAAGCTAAAAAGGAAAATACTAGGCTTCCTCAGCCTCTAAGTCGTAGGAAACATCAACTGGCTCATAGGTGCCTCCAGGCTCCTGCTCGTAATAAGTGTCACAGATAGCCTCCAACTCACCTGCAAATATACTAGTCAGGAGCGGAGCTAAGTATATCCAAGGAAATGAACATGAACATCATGGTATAAACAAGAATACAGGAAATAAATATAAAGTACGAGAAATGGAACAAGACATGAAACCTGAATATGAATACTGAAAAGTAAATACATGGAACATGAAATGAGTTATGAACATGAAATACAACATGAACCTGAAATGTGCAATATATTAAAATACATCCAGAGTGTGTGATCGGCTTAGGTAGATTCAATGAACATGAAATGGTACAGCTTTGGTCCCGCGTGCACGATGCGGGACCTAAGCTATTTATATGAATAGTAACACAGGTTTGATCACACATCTGTAGTATTTTTCCTTCCAGACACAAGTAAACTCAAGGAAACATGATACAAGACAATCTCGTGATATATCGTGTCAACAATGAGATACAAAAATGAATATACAAGACATGAAGAAATGGACAAGTCTGAGGATGCCTTGCTCACGGTGATCAAGTGTGGATAGTAAAGCTGGAAATCCTCCTGTTATGTGATTTCAAGTTGGTTACTTTCTAAGTACAAATTCAGTAAAAATTTAGTTTAAACTTTTATCTATGCATAAATGTAACATCACTAAAATAACCTACACACCCATCTTACCCTTACCTTTCTATTTGTAATCAGTTAAAAGTCTAGCTTTAAAATGAACTTCCTGATTTGCATTCACAGCTACCCTTAATTACCCGTTCAAAATAACTAAATTGTAAAGTCACCAAATGCTCAGAAGAGAAAAGTTCAGTTGAGGTGCTGAACTATCCTGGACATGACAGTCCACTGTTCTGAACTCAAGTTAATTCTAAAGCCTGAACTTCATTCATTTATTATTCCCTCAAGTCTCTATCATCAATGGAACTTACTATCTAGCTAAAGTTTTAGATCAACTTAAAACAAGGCTTATGGTTTCACAAATGGCTCTAAGCTAAGTCCCAAATTGTGCTTATACAGTTTCAGTCCTTAAACAGGACATGAAAAAAATTAGTCCTGGTAGGTCATTAAAACAGTTCAGTCCATAGCAGGACCGATATCAAAATTGAAGACAACTTGTCAATCTATTATAGGTTCTCTGCATATCTCTGAATATAAACTTGTCTATATAGATGAATACAAAGCATCAGTTGTACATATAAAGCTTAAAAATTAATCCTGCCTACACAGCCTCAAAGACCTATATCAGGATTTCCTATCCTTGTTCAAATTAAACACAGTCACTCTATAACAATTACAATATGCTCACCCTAACCCCATATCCTGCAGCCTCCACAAGCAACAAAACTTGTAACAAGGCTAAGGTAAAATCAGAAACTGAACAGAACAACATATATTTCCCAGGAACCCTTCCTGCAGGTTCTAAAACAGATATGCATGCTAATTGAATCCTCAACTATACTAAAAATGGATAGACAGCATTAGGCTTACACAGAACTCTATTAGACTAGGTTTTCTTACAGTTTTCACCAAGGATAGAGTGTCAATCTACTGACAACTCCCAGCTAACAAAATAAAACAGGTTCCTGCAGTTGCTACACAACCTACATAGATCTCAGGTATTAAATCAGTATCGAGTATTAACTCCGGATCTCTACTGATGTGAACAAAAGAAGAAAACTGAATTTAACCCTCCCTATTAACAGTCGACATCTGAATAATCTATTCATATCAAAGGAACTACACTAGCAACGAAACAGTAGTTCAAACCATGCATCAATTATACTTAGATTAAAATGGTAGAATAGTTATCCTGATGTATTAATTGTACAAGACATTCCATATCATCCTATCTCATGGAGGGTCTCTCTATTACACTGCCTAAAATATAGACAAAGAATGACTCATATCACTCTTGCATATATACAATTAATTCAATTTGGACTCTCGACCAGCTACTGATACTTGCTACCCACGCAGAAGCAACACTGAAGTACAACCCAGCTCCCAACTGATCATTCGGACATGCAGTGATGTTGTACAGTATCCATGCAATCTTTGAATCTAGATCAAATGGTTCCTCCTATTCAAATTCTAACGACATGACCTTCCTGTCACTGCAACAAATGCTTGCAACAACCAGCTACTAGTACAAATGGAAATGGCATAATCCAGATCTGCCGTGGACTACTCACGCACCCAACAATTACACTGATCATATTCAGCAACCCGACACGCCTATGTTCAATCCCGAACGATCCTACAATTCGACCAACTATTACCAGTCACTATTGAGTATTCTAAAAATCAGAAATTTGCATTTGGAAGAAGTAATCATACCTGAAAAGTTTGACACAATGAGGACACGATCTACTCGTCCGACACGTATTCTGATTGCTCGAATTCCACTGGGGCATTCAATCAAACACATCCAAGACAATAACAGAGGATTAGTTCAGACAAAATCTCTAACAATTCTCCTTAGCTCAGCGAAGACACATCAAGGAAAAATCAAACACTTACCAAGATTCTTTCTACAAATTTGTCAAGAGTGAATTGCTATCAATCGATTCGAAAAGTCTCTGATCAAAATTCCCAGAAGAATTTAAGAACCAAAAATGATTTACTAAATCACCAAAGAAGTTCTCAGGTTCGAAACTTACCAAATAGAATTTGTCAATTCGAAAAACAATTGCAGACCAAGAAGATCTAGATCGTTCGATCCCTTGATTCTGATATGGACACAAGAATTCCATCAATTACAGCGGTCGATCAAAGGATTCATGACAAGGAAAAGGAGATCAAATGCTCACCTCAATAATTTGATGAAGGTGACAATGATGACTCTGACTGCTCGTAAAGAAAAGAGCCGAGGATCTGGTCGTGCCGCCGATCGGAGAAGAGCACCCACCGACGTGTCGTCCCTCTAATGATGAGCAACGTCGCTGCGGTCGTGGCTGCCAGAGTAGATCGCCGCTCCTTTCACCATATCAGGATTAAAACTCTGGGGAGAAGAAAGAATGAGGAAGAAGAGTTGGCTCTGTGAAAGAAGAGTGGAATTAAAAATTTAACAGAGATTTGAGGGATTTAAATAGGCTGTTAAAGAATGCCAATGGCGGGAAATTGGTAGCTGTAGCTACAGTAGCTGACAGTTAGGAAAGAAAACTTTCAAAATTTGGTTATGAAGTAGTTGAATTTGAAATTCAAATGAAGAAAAAAATACTTAAGGGCTGATTTAAGACTAAGCCCACTAATCAATTAGCAGTGGCCTAACTATAAGTTGGCCTCAGGTTCCTAAATATGGGCTTCAAATCATTTTATACAAGGAAAATTAATATTCAACTAGAGAAAATCCATTCTTCGATTTACCATTAATTAAAAAACTATTTTAGAAATTTAAAATATATGAGAAAGGTGAAGTGACAAATCTCTCCCCTTAAAGTAATTTCGTCCTCGAAATTCGAGAAATAAAAAATGATTTCCAAAACAAAGTCACAACGAAGTAGTTTAAACACAGTCATTATTGTTTTAAAATTCTCAAAACAAAACAATATTATCAAGTAAACAAATTGGGATATCGCTCCCGCATCTCGTCCTCGCGCTCCCATGTGGACTCTCTCGGAGAATGATGTCTCCACATGACTCGCACAAGCGGTATAGTCTGAATTCGCAGTTGCTTCTCCCTCCTATCCAAGATCTCCACTGGTTGCTCCTCGTAGGTCAAACTCGGACCCACCTCTAGCTCTTTATAGTCTACTACATGGCTCGAATCTGGAATGTAGAGTCGAAGCTGGGACACGTGAAAGACGTTATGTACTTCCTCTAAGCTAGCTGGAAGCGCTAGTCGATATGCCACCTCGCCAATCCGTACCATCACATCGAAGGGTCTAATATACCTTGGACTGAGCTTTCCGTCTCTGCCGAAACGAATGACGCCCCTAGTCTGCGAGATTTTCAGGAACACTCTATCCCTAACTGCGAACTCCAGTGGCCATCTGCTGTTGTCCGTCCAGTACTTCTACCGATCTTGTGCAACTCTGACACGCTCCCTGATCAATTTGATCTTCTCAGCCGAATCTACCACCATCTTTGGCACAAGTAAAGCCCTCTCGCCAACATCGTCCCAAGATAAAGGTGTGCGACATCTCCGCCCATACAGTGCCTCGAACGGGGTCATCTCGATGCTAGCCTGATAACTGTTGTCATAGGCAAACTCTACTAGATGTAAGTGATCCTCCCACGAACCGCCGAAGTTGTGTATACAAACTCGTAGCATGTCCTCCAGTGTCTGAATGGTCCTCTCGGATTGCCCGTTCGTCTGTAGATGATAGACGGTGCTGAACTTCAACTGTGAACCCAAGCTCAGCTGTAGACTCCTCCAGAAGTGTGATGTGAAGCGATTGTCCCTGTCTGAAATGATGCTCACGGGCACCCCGTAAATCCGCACAATCTGTCGCATGTAGAGGTCTGCAAGCTTCTCGGTCGACAGCTCTACCTTAAACGGAATAAAATGAGCAGACTTCGTCAGTCTGTCCACGATAGCCTAAATAGCATCCTTGCCACCGCGTACGCGGTAAACCAGAGACGAAGTCCATGGTGATGTGTTCCCACTTCCAATCCGGAATAGGTAAAGGCTGGAGCAATCCCGTTGGTCTTTGGCGCTCAGCCTTGACTTGCTGGCACACAAGGCATCTGCAAACAAATCTGGTAACCTCTCGTTTCATCTTATACCACCAAACATACTCCCGCAGATCCTTATAAATCTTGGTAGATCCAGGATAAATAGAATACTGTGACTTGTGGACCTCCTACATCACCTTCTCTCGCAAATCCTTGGGCACACACCACTGGTTTCCGTGCCTCAGGGATCCATCATCTACAATAATGAAATCGTCAAGAAATCCTGCCTCTGTCTGGCCTCTGATACATCGGAGTCCCTCATCTAGAAACTGGGCCTCCTTAATCTTCTCTATCAGTCCTGACTGTATCTGCATGTGCATCAGCTGTCCTCCAACTCCCGGAAGAACAATCTCAATCCCAAGGCTCTCAAGATCCTCTAGTAGATGCCAATCCATAGTAAGAAATATAGTAACAGGATATCGATTGAGAGCATCTGCTACCACATTTGCCTTTCCAGGGTGGTATTACAGATTGATGTCAAAATCCTTCATGAGTTCCAGCCATCTGTGCTACCTCATACTCAGTTTCTTCTAAATAAAAACATACTTCAGGATTTTGTGGTCCGTGAAGATGTCCACTCTCTCTTCATACAAGTAGTGCTTCTACAGTTTTAAGGCAAAAATGACTGCTGCAAGCTCCAAGTCATGTGTAGGGTAATTCTTCTCATGAGGCTTCAACTATCTAGAAGCATAAGCAATGACCCTCTTGTTCTTCTCAAGCACACATCCCAAGCCTTTCCCTGATACATCACTGTAGATAACGAATCCTTCCGATCTGGATGGCAAAGCTAAAACTGGTGCTGTAGTGAGTCTTCTCTTTAATTCTTCAAATGCTGACTGGCAGGCGTCGCTCCAGATGAACTCATCGTCCTTCCGAGTAAGCTTGGTCATCGGCTCTGCTATCCTGGCAAAATACTTCACGAACTTTCGGTAGTAACCTTCTAGCCCTAGGAAACTATGAATCTCTGCTACTGACTTGGAAGGTGTCCATGCTTCCACAGCTTTAATCTTCTTGGGATCCACAGAAATCCCCTCTCCAGTCACCACATTCCCCAAGAACTCCACTCTGTCCAAGAAAAACTCGCACTTCGAGAGCTTTCCGTACAGCTTCTTCTTTCGCAGAATCTCCAACACGATCCGCAGGTTCTCCACATGCTCCTCATCGGTCTTCGAATATATCAATATGTCGTCAATGAAGACTACGACAAACTTGTCTAAATACTTGTGAAAAACTTTATTTATCAAGTTCATAAACACTGCTGGGGCATTGGTGAGTCCGAACGGCATCACCAAGAATTCATACTGACCGTAACGGGTGTTGAAAGCTGTCTTCAAAATATCTTGCTTCTGAACCTTCATCTGATGATATCCCGACCGAAGGTCAATTTTGGAAAAGACCTTCGCCCCACTCAGCTGATCAAACAGCTCATCAATCCGTGGCAAAGGGTATTTATTCTTGATGGTGATGTTATTGAGTGCACGATAATCGATACACATCCTCACAGTCCCATCCTTCTTGGATACGAACAGTACCGATGCTCCCCAAGGTGAAGCACTGGACCGAATAAAACCCCTACCTTCCAACACATCAATCTGGGCCTTCAATTCTACAGCTTCCTTCGGGTTGATCTTGTAGCAATGTTGGGACTTCGGCGCTGATCTGGGCACTAGGTTGATGCTGAACTCCACATCTTGATCTGGCGACAATCCTGGCAACTCCTCGGGAAAGACGTCGAGAAACTCTGCAATCAGCGAGTGCGGCAACTCCTGCTCTTCTGCAACTGTCCCGAAGTAGACTCCCTCTGGCCTCTCTGCGTTCCATCTTCTGACCTCGAACGACAGAACTCCAGGCGGGCTAAAAGTAACCTTCCCTTCATGGCAGTCTATTACAGCAAACTGCTCGCTCATCCAGTCGATGTCGGGGACTACATCAAATCTGGACAATAGCATCACTAGAAGTCGAGCCCTAAGCTCCCGCCTAGCTATATTAATAGGGCAATCCACCATCTCACTAACTGGCACTACCCCTCCTCATGTCATAATCCGACATTTCCTCTTAGTGGGCTTAGGTGTGAAGCCGTGTCTATACATAAACTCATATGATATAAAGCTATGTGTGGCTATAGAATCAAATAATGCAATGGCAAACTGAATATATGATAATAGAACCTGTGGTAACATCTGGAGCTGCCTTCTTCTCCTAAACTGCGGCCATGACGTAAGCACGTCCCCGTTGTGGTCCTCCCCTCTGCTGCTGTTGGTGCTGTACAAATCTCTGCTGCTGAGGTGGTAGAGCTGGTCCTCCTCTCTGGGGTTCAGCAGGCAGTGCTCTGGGTGGTGCAGGTGGTGGTCCTCCAGCTCCTCGGGGTCCTCCTGCTAGTCTGGCTGTGGCATGCTGGCAGTCTCTCATATGGTGTGCGTCTGACCCGCAGAATAGACAAAGTACGAGCCTCTTACGACAGACCTCCACGTGGTGTCCTGGCAGATGACAGTATGTGCAAGTGACCCCTACTGTCTATGATGCTAAACTGCTGGAACTCTGGCAGGACGGTGCTGAACTGATGCCTGCTGGGGTGGCCTCATCTGAATCTAAATCTGCACCCTCTTTGCCAGTGCCAGGTAGCTGTTACTGTCGATATCCCCTATCCTTCTTGGGCCTCGGGTCCATCTCCTTCTCCACAGCCTGAACAATCTTAAGGATGCTCGAGTAAGTAGTCGCCTGACTGATCGCCACTGCGTGCCGCAACTCTCTGGTGAGGCCCTTCTTGAATCTCCAAGCCCTCTCCTCTGGCATGCTGACTAGGTTCTTTGTGAACCTGCTGAGTCGTATAAACTCTGAAGTATACTCTGCCACTGTCATTGTCCCCTGCTGTAAGGCCTCGAACTGCATCCGAAGCTCGTCTCTCTCGATGTCGGAAAAAAACTTCTCCTTGAACAGAGTTTTGAAATCTGCCCAAAGAACCTGGGGCACTGTTAACTGGGACTCCTCGCGGTACCAGGCTCTGGCAAGGTCGAACAGTCGCATGCTCGCAACCTCTACCTTTAAGTCATCAGGGATTTTCACCATCTTCAGCGTCCGCTCTGCATTTTCCAGCCACTCATCTGCATAAACAATCCCCTCGTGGCCCCAGAAATCCATCGGACAGAGGTTCTGATAGTCCCTGGCCGTCTCCGGTCTCGGTGCTGCTGGTGCTGGAGGTGCTACCAGTGCTGGTGCTGTCGTCTCCCGAGTCCTGAGTGCATCAACGACGGTCGCTCTGAACTGTACTGCTTGGTGGTTCTGGGCCTCCATGAACTGCTGGAACATGGCCATCACCTGGGCGCCGTTAAACATCATCGTCGAGGGCAACAGAGGAAAGATAGGAGGCGGCGGCGGAAGCTGATCTACTGAAGCATCGGGTGCGGGCTGTCCCGAACTGTCTGCAACTCCAGGCTGATCTGCGGTCTTTCTCGTAGTGACCATCCTGTAATAGAAAGAAAACTTCGTTGATTGGCAAACCCTAAAACCTAAAAATAACCATGTTTTTATAATATCAATACACCTGATAAACCTGATATACCCTTATTATTTGATTTTCCTATGCTGTGATCAAGTTTCCCTAGTGTAATCAAGTCTCCCAATAGTACATTAATACCTAGGTACCATTAGGATAGACCTGTACGAGCCACCACTAAAACATGTCACGATCCACTCCCAAATAATCGGATACGAGTCGGACACGCCCAGCCTTCGTCGTTGGACACGATAAAGTAAGTTGTACCAATATCTAGGGAAGACTATAAATCCAGATAAGAATGAAAGTAAATCATAGCATCTAATATATCGAATCCCAGAATCTCAAATACAAGTCTAAGAGTTATTACATTCCAGCAAATGTAAAATATACTGATGTCTCTAATACAAGTCCAGATAAAGCTAAAAAGGAAAATATTAGGCTTCCTCAGCCTCTAAGTCCTGGGCAACATCAACTGGCTCATAGGTACCTCTAGGCTCCTGTCCGTAATAAGTGTCATAAATAGCCTCCAACTCACCTGCAACATATCCTAGTCAGGAGTGGAGCTAAGTATATCCAAGGAAATGAACATCATGGTATGAACAAAAATACAGAAAATATATATAAAGTATGAGAAATGAGAACAAGACATGAAACCTGAACATGAATACTGAAAAGTAAATACAGGTAACATGAAATGAGTCATGAATATGAAATACAATATAAACCTGAAATGTGCAATATATTAAAATACATTCAGAGTGTGTGATCGGCTTGAGTAGATTCAATGAACATGAAATGGTACGACTTTGGTCCCGCGTTGTAACACCCAATTTTCCAGAGGAGGGTATTTTTTGAATTTTTGTAATTATAATTATTATTCATTGATATTTATTTTACATTATGATTTTTGGTAATTTTTAATAATTTTTTAAACTATTTAAAACTGTTTTAAGTCATGACTTGTAATTTTGATGTGCTGCTAGTGAAACATGAGAGACTGCATGACCTAGAGCCTAACCATGTCATTAGGATGATTTAATTGTTATTTTTAGCCTAGGGGTATTTTGGTCATTTTAACTTATTTGATTTATTTGGTCATTTGTTGAATTGGTGAATTTCTGGTTGACTTGACTTATTGAGACCTAGTGAGCTAGCCTAGAAGCTAACCCTAGACATAGTGACCCTAGTCTAACTTAGGTTAACCTAAATTTAGTCTTTAAAAACTAATTTTAGAATGAGAGGATTTGGTTTAGTGCATTTAAGTCATGGTTTATGGTTTCATGAAATGACTTATGGCTAAATGATTTATTTTGATCATGACTTGGCCAATGTGCCCTTAACTAGAAGTCCTAACCCTAACCAAACCCTAAATGACCAGCCATAGGGATCCCCACCCTATATAAACACTTATTATCTAGGGCTTGCCTCCTTCTTTCATTCATTTCAATATTGGAGAAAGAAAGGTATTGTCCCTCTTCCAAAAATTCCCATAAATCCATTTTAATTCCTTTTTAATTCTAGTTTCTTACATTAGAACCTAATTTCCTCCTATTTTTTGAATGTGGAATTTAATCCCAGCTTTGGGACAATTTAGAGCATTTGGCATCAAGAGGAAGAATCCCCCATTTGGAGCTTTTCCAAACTTTTTGCACACATAGGTAAAACCCTCTAAATTGATCTATATTTCAGTTTTCTTTGCATGTAGGGCTAGATCTAGGAGACCCCTAGGTGTCCCCAAAATTTGGATGGAATTCGTGACCGTTTGGTGTCCGTATCGGACACGTGTTGTCACTCCCCGTTCCCAGAATGCGTATTTTAATACGTCTATTGCCTGAATGTATTTATTTAGCATTTATCATGTAGTATCCTGTATTTAAATTCTTAATAATTTCATGTTAATTAATTATCTGCATTTTATTTTCTGCACTTTATTTTTCTGCAATTCTATTATCTGCTCTTTAAATTTTCATGTTAATTAATTAGCTGCTCTTTAATTTTTATGTCAATTTATTTCCTGCAATTTTATTTCTATATTTCTTCCTATAAATTTATTACCTGCATTTTATTTCCTGCTTTAGTCTTACTTTCGGGTTAGCCTTGTTGGACCCATTGGACCCGGCCCAACTCCCACCTACCACCCCTTCCATATTTAAGCCACCCTCACCATTCTCTCTCCTCATTACTCATTCTCACCATTACTCCTTTTCTTCTTCTTCATTACTCTCTCCACCTACCAAACCGTAGGCAAGTGCCAACTTGCTTCTTGATGGATTCCCATTATTATTGTTCCATCATCCTCCTTATTTGATTCTATGTCTCTTTAGTACTTAGCATTTTTAATTTCCATGGCTAATTTGTTGTAGATCTAAGTTTGTTACATTTTCGGGTTTCTTAGGTTTTGATCTAGTAAACTTTGTTATCTTCAAGTTTTGATGGTTCCATGTTGTAGAGAATTTCGTTCTACCCAATTTTGACCTAAGGAAGTTCGAATTTGGACTCTGGATGAAGGTTTTATGGAACTTTGAAGCTTGGGTTTATGGTGTTCTTCTTCTCTGAAACTTGGAGAAGAAGAACAGTACTTGACTTGACCGTATGAATAATTCATGCGGCAAGTGATTCCTAGCCGCATGGGTTGTTTCCTTCTCAGCCGCATGGAAAGTTTCTACCCGGCCGCATGAGACTCATTTGAGCCCAGCCGCATAGGGAGTTCTCCTAGCCGCATGGACTTTTCCCACTTAACCGCATATGCGCCCCCGTCTTTTCTGACCGCATGGATTTCTCTCCAAATCCAGCCGCATGAACCAGACTCACTCGCTGGCTGCATGAGGTCCTGAACTTTATAGCCTCATGAACTCCCCCCTCCCCGCCAGCCGCATAAACAATCTCCTTGACCCGGCCGCATGGGGTTCGACTTGGTTGAGCCGCATGGACTCATTCCCGCCAGCCGCATAAGTATCCTTCCCGCTGACCGCATGTGTCTTGCCTTTTTCGGCCGCATGAGCCCAATTCATCCTAGCCGCATGGAACACCCTTTCTGCTTGCCGCATGAAAGCTAGTCCCACACGCCAGCCGTATAGGTTCCTGCCTCTTCAGCAGCATGCGCCTCTACCCCCTGAGCCGCATGAGCCCGACTCTTTTCCTTGCTGCATAAGATTCATCCTGGCCGCATTAGACTTAGCCGCATGACTATTCTATAGCCCTGAATATTGATATTTTATTAGATATTTTACGTCCATTTTATATCCTTACGCCTTTTTGCATAAACTTGATATAATCATGATATGCTAGTAATTCTGTTAATTATAGATTGTGACGTGGGATGTACCATGTGTCATGAATTGAGTTATAGATACCCGGATTGACTGGAATTAAACCCTGAGGGTTGTAGACTCGACCCCACTGAATACTAGTTGACTTTCATGCCTAGATACCATTGATAATAATTGTTAGCTTGACTAAAATTGATCATGCGTTCCTAATTGGAACTAAAGAGACTGGCTAGTCGTCTTATTGAATTGAACGAATGAGACACGTTCATATAATGAACTATTGTAATCGACTGGCTAATCTCGAATATTGGCATACAGGCACATGCAGGCTTCAAATTATTCATTTAATTATTTAGTTATTTTTCTACAAAAGAAGTATGTGTACTTTATGGTCAAGGCATGATTACCGTGGTTAGATTTGATTGTTGCATTACGCTATGTAAGACCTGCAACCTAACCGCACTGGTATCGTTGTAGAGTTGTGCATATCGTACCCCGTACGAAAGTACTCATTTGAATGACCATGATCCACAGCATGGGATTTCACTCAACGTAGGGACTATTAAGTTAAATAAAATAATGATTGCATGGAGAGAATGGATTCTCGAATTCTTACATGGCAGCCCCCTTGGAACGAGTAGTACCCGACGGGCCGGCTGGTTCCCACAGATACTGTAGATCTGCCACACGGGCAGAAAACAGTATCTGCTTTTATTATTATTGTATATTGTATATTGACGAGCGTCCTGCTAGGACTCGTCTAATTCATGTATGGGCCAATTGATTGACTGGATAGACTAGCCTTGCTTGCACATAGTAAGAACTGAGGAATCCCTAATTACATTATTCCAGGATAACTTGGAACTCATAATAGCAAGCCGTAGGAATTGGTTGGCCGTTCAAGATGATTTGTTTGTGCACTGTACTCTGTTACCTAACTGGGATGATCAGAATGTCAGGACATAACGGGCCAACTTCTGTCCTTGTTTGGTTGGGAGGTTGGTTCGAAGTGTCTTGATGTGATGTGAGTCCGAGTAGCAAGCAGAGATCTATTATTATATTCTCTTACTTACTGGTTTAATCCTTCATATCGTCCTTCCTTGAGGTACTTGCTATTAGAGGTCTAACCTCTCTGGTTTTGCATGGCCAGATTTAGAGCCAGTCCCCGAGGATCCAGCTTACTTCTACCTCCAAGATGGTCAACACTAGAAGGACGATCGCAGGAGGACTCGAGTGGGTTTTCTTACTTCCCCGCTCGTTTTGTTAAATACCTTATACCTTGCCGTTTGGCACCGACATGTTAGTCGGATTGTCTTGTACTTACTTTTTACATAATTGTAACTAACGTCAGGCTGCAGCTGATAACAATTGTGTATACTTTTGCTACATCAATCTGGCTATGTTTTGTAAAGCCAGATATCAAGAATATTTTGACAGAGCGTTTGGGACGCCTTACTGCTTTATCTTACATGTTCTCTATTACTGCTTCTTGTTCGAATGATTGAGACAATAGAGGTGAAATGACCATAGGAAGACTATTATGTAGTATGCACCCCCTCGTCTGGTTAGACAGCATTGATCGTATTATACGGTATTCACCTACCCGTAATACGTAGCTGGCTGAGTCATTCCCCCGCTCTCCAGTATTCTGGTTCTGGGGCGTGACACGTGTCATAGTGTCTCTTAGGTGTTTGTTGAAATGTCTCACTGGATTGAATGTTACTGTTTTTCAAAACAAATTACATGGTTGTGTAGCCCTATGTATGGGGATTAATTATATTTATGACTGAGCACGATTCTGTAGATTTTTCGTGTCCAAAACGGACACGCACCACGTGGACGACACAGCGCACAGGCACCGTGCGGCTGTCCTGCTGCTCGACCTTGATTGCGGACACAACACGCAATGTTTTGACACCAAATTTTGTGGACACTTCCCCCTAGTGACTGACACGACACTTGTAAAATTTCACGCGACCTTGATTTATGTGCACGAAGAAAATGCACGCGCACTGATTTTTCACACACTGTGCACACAAGAAATTGTCCACTGATACGCACTGTTTTCTCTGGACACGACTCACGTGGACACAAGACAGACACGTGTACACGAACACCTAGACCTACCCTAGCTATGGACACGTGCACGACACTTGTGGATGTGTATGTCGTGTCCTTTGTGGCTTGACACACGTGCACGAGACAGTGCACTGCACTGTCTCCTGTGACACTTTGTTACAGTGTTTCGACACTGTGGACACGTCTTGGTGACACTGTAGGACACGACTAGACCCCCCCATGTTGGTTTGTATTTCCCCTTGATTTTGAATGAATTAATTAGGTTTTCAAATGGTTTTGGTTTGAAAATGTTTAACTGTCTGATACCTGTGTTCAGTCCTAGTTTTTCAGAGTTTTTTTGTAATGTTGATGAAATGAAATGGTTGTATTTTAAATATAAATTTTAACTGAGATTTATATGTTAATACTGGGATTGTTATGGGGTTTAAAACTGAGCTTAAATTAGATGTGTACAAAATCGATTTGGGTCTTTTGGATGTTAACCTTGATGAGTACTAAACCATGAACCTGAGACTACACTGTTGGGTGCAAATTTGAATGTGGCTTCCCTATATTTTGCTGAGTTTAATTTTAATAGAATTTATGACTGTGGCAATGATTGGTTTTGAATTGTTGGGCTTTGGAAGGAGCTGTTTAGACTGAAATCTGGGACACTCCCTACTTGCATATGCACACATTGCTCAAATCCATGATACACCCGACCCTAGTATTCCTTTTCCTGATACATGTATGTGAATGATGATGGCATGATATATCTAAGGTGCAACTGACTGAATGTGATTCCTGAGATAACTCAGGTATATGAATGTGTGCAAGATAATGCATTGGTAAATATTTGATGTAATGCAAACATGGTATGCACACACACACAGTCCCTGTCACACACACTTTACTTCATGACAATACATATTCCCTATCACTGATGGTTCAACCCACACACACCTGTGCACTCAACACACACAAAAATCTGGATTATGTATACACTGTTGAGACACAACCTTAGCCTATGTACCTACACACATTCACATCTACACACACGTAACTGATTGGGTTCTTTGGATTGACTGACACATTGGGATTTGTTTGATTAAGTTGATGTATTACCTAGGTTTGGGTTCAAATGTATGACCCCATGTTAACCCTAATCATTTTCCCCCCCTCTTTCAATTCATCCAAGCCAGCCCCTATTCACAGTCCTACATTCAGCCCCTAGATGACAGCTCCTAGACACCTATGTGTGTTGTCCTTAACAGTCCAATATTTGCTTCCCTTGGCAGTCCAAAAACCAGCCAAACAACCCTATATTTCAGTCCTATTTAGCCCCTTTGGCTGTCCATGAATCAGTCCTAAACTTGCCCCATTGACAGCCTACCAACAGTCCACAGTAGTGTTATGGCACAACCCTATGCACACATACTCTTGACCTTGCCTTCCCCTCTCTATATCCTTATAAATGTGTTTGTATGTATATTGTGATATATATATGTAATATGTGTGTATGAATAAACATGTGAAGATACACATGTATGTGGATATATAGCCATAGATGAAATTCCTATTTATAGGTATTTGGTTATGTGGGTAGTCTTAAGTATAGGTAATGGGATTACCTAGGTGATATGTGACAGGGTATTGAGTGCTAAGGTATTAGCTTACATTTGTGGTAAGGTATAGGTTGATACATAGGATGTTGATCTAGTATGACCTAGAAAGAACCTAGTTAACCTTCGTTTGACTCAACAGTTGACCAAACCCTAGAATTGACCAAGATTTGACCCAATGGTTCAGAATTGACTAGATGTTGACTTGAGTTGACCAAGTTTGACCTTGACTTAGTTTGACCTAGACAGTTGACCAGGTTTGACTTAGAGTTGACTTTGACCTAGAATTGACTTAGAATCATGTAGATTGCATTATAGACTCCATTTATCTTATTTTAAACATATTATAACCTGTACTGCTCTTTTAGGACATTGTGACTCCGGTGCAGACATCTGATATTTTACTACTCTTTTCAGAGTATCAGGCGAGTACATTCTCTTATAGTTCTCTCATTTATTTGTCAATTACTGTATTTTAGTTCTAGTTAGCTGTATGTGATTCTCTGTTACAAACACGTACTGTTATTTCTGGATTCATGTATACGACACACATTTATTTTCTGGCCTCTATTACTGGTATCATCATTCCTGGCTTCTATTACTGGAATCATTTACTGGAATCACCCCGGAATCATTTACTGGTATCATTGTACTTGGCTGGACTCATCTTGAATCATTGTGTCGGAATTCTGGATTCACTTGCTGGGAGGAAAAATACTAGAGTAAGACATGTAGACATACCCCATTTCTGGAATCACCCTTTGCTGGAATCATACTGGAACGATAGCCATCCCACACCCGGCCAGGTGTGTGATGTGCCGGATTACCCATAGCCGTTTACATGTCGATCTCGGTATTTTAAAACACTCTGCTAGAGTATAGGTTGGACTCACCCTGGAATCATTGATCACTAAGACTGGAATCGTCCCTTGCTGGATTCATCTTGTATGAGATGCATCCTGTACTGGACTTACATTGGAGTTACACTGGTCTACATTGTTGCCTGGACTTTATATCATAATACCCTGGTTCAGCTAGTTCTATTTTACAGTCTTCATTGCTATGATGCTGCTCTTGTTTAGCTATTTTCTTTCCTTACACTTTATCTGTCTTTCTTACCATCACCTGAATATAAACTGCCATTTCATCAATACAACTGCCTATAACTGCTTTATAGTTCTCTGTCATTTACTTGGGTTTACTAGATGAGATGTGCTCGTTCTTGTCCTGACTGGACCTGTTGAAAATTTTACAGATAATTGCCCTGAGGATACATGCCCTACATTTTACTGAGGAGATGGCTTAGCTACCTATGGCCCGACACTCAGGAGTGATCGGGATTTAGTCTAGTAGACTTGCATTTTATTTTCATTTAGAGCTTGTTGTATAGATTTGAGACTTGAGATGTATTTGAGATTATTCAGATGTTGTTATTATTTCAGTATTTATTTTTGTCTTCAAATTCTTAGTTACAATTCTGTGTTTCTTATCGTGCTTAGACTGTGATTGAGATACACCATATCTTATACTTGTCCTCCGTTCGGAGTTGATCATGATGAGTACATTATATACTGCATGAGTTGATGGTTAGTTAGAGACTTAGAACAGCGTTCTACCGCCGACACTGCAGCGTAGGCTGGGCGCTGTTACGTACTCGTACCCTCACAGTAGGTGCGGGTTGTGACACGTTTTTAGTGGTGGCCCATACAGGTCAAGAGTCGCATTAGTGCGATATCGT
This sequence comes from Iris pallida, assembly GCA_029216955.1. Classification (NCBI taxonomy): domain Eukaryota; kingdom Viridiplantae; phylum Streptophyta; class Magnoliopsida; order Asparagales; family Iridaceae; genus Iris; species Iris pallida. The sequence continues at coordinate 11,552,684 of JANAVB010007596.1, forward strand.
GGTAGTACGGCGACTTAGTTGTACTGCTGCGAGCCTGCGATAGGACTGAGAGATAGGCTTTACCGGATAGGCACTCAATCATAGTTAGAAAAAAATTCTGCTTTGAATCATGCCATCTACATATCGTACTGATTTGCCTTCTTTGAAATAACTGTCCTCCTTTGATTATATCGATTCCTGCTCAGTATTGACTTCCTTGTTCGATCTGTCTTCAGGATGGTGGAGACACGATCACATCGCTCTGATGCAGCAGTTGTTGTAGAGGGGACTGCCATCTCTCAGCCAGATCAGCAGGGTCAGGAGGCTGCAGCTCCTGCCACCTCTGCACATATTGAGACTTCAGCAGCAGCAGCTAGCGGTATGCCTTCACCAGCTCGGGGACAGGACCCAGTCATCCCAGAGTGTCACTCCCCGTTCCCAGAATGCGTATTTTAATACGTATATTGCCTGAATGTATTTATTTAGCATTTATCATGTAGTATCCTGTATTTAAATTCTTAATAACTTCATGTTAATTAATTATCTACATTTTATTTTCCGCACTTTATTTTTCTGCAATTCTATTATCTGCTCTTTAAATTTTCATGTTAATTAATTAGCTGCTCTTTAATTTTTATGTCAATTTATTTCCTGCAATTTTATTTCTATATTTCTTTCTGTAATTTTATTACCTGTATTTTATTTCCTGCTTTAGTCTTACTTTCGGGTTAGCCTTGTTGGACCTATTGGACCCGGCCCAACTCCCACCTACCACCCCTTCCATATTTAAGCCACCCTCACCATTCTCTCTCCTCATTACTCATTCTCACCATTACTCCTTTTCTTCTTCTTCATTACTCTCTCCACCTACCAAACCGTAGGCAAGTGCCAACTTGCTTCTTGATGGATTCCCATTATTATTGTTCCATCATCCTCCTTATTTGATTCTATGTCTCTTTAGTACTTAGCATTTTTAATTTCTATGGCTAATTTGTTGTAGATCTAAGTTTGTTACATTTTCGGGTTTCTTAGGTTTTGATCTAGTAAACTTTGTTATCTTCAAGTTTTGATGGTTCCATGTTGTAGAGAATTTCGTTCTACCCAATTTTGATCTAAGGAAGTTCGAATTTGGACTCTGGATGAAGGTTTTATGGAACTTTGAAGCTTGGGTTTATGGTGTTCTTCTTCTCTGAAACTTGGAGAAGAAGAACAGTACTTGACTTGACCGCATGAATAATTTATGCGGCAAGTGATTCCTAGCCGCATGGGTTGTTTCCTTCTCAGCCGCATGGAAAGTTTCTACCCGGCCGCATGAGACTCATTTGAGCCCAGCCGCATAGGGAGTTCTCCTAGCCGCATGGACTTTTCCCACTTAACCGCATATGCGCCCCCGTCTTTTCTGACCGCATGGATTTCTCTCCAAATCCAGCCGCATGAACCAGACTCACTCGCTGGCCGCATGAGGTCCTAAACTTTATAGCCGCATGAACTCCCCCCCCCCCGCCAGCCGCATAAGCAATCTCCTTGACCCGGCCGCATGGGGTTCGACTTGGTTGAGCCGCATGGACTCATTCCCGCCAGCCGCATGAGTATCCTTCCCGCTGACCGCATGTGTCTTGCCTTTTTCGGCCGCATGAGCCCAATTCATCCTAGCCGCATGGAACACCCTTTCTGCTTGTCGCATGAAAGCTAGTCCCACACGCCAGTCGCATAGGTTCCTGCCTCTTCAGCAGCATGCGCCTCTACCCCCTGAGCCGCATGAGCCCGACTCTTTTCCTTGCTGCATAAGATTCATCCTGGCCGCATTAGACTTAGCCGCATGACTATTCTATAGCCCTGAATATTGATATTTTATTAGATATTTTACGTCCATTTTATATCCTTACGCCTTTTTGCATAAACTTGATATAATCATGATATGCTAGTAATTCTGTTAATTATAGATTGTGACGTGGGATGTACCATGTGTCATGAATTGAGTTATAGATACCCGGATTGACTGGAATTAAACCCTGAGGGTTGTAGACTCGACCCCACTGAATACTAGTTGACTTTCATGCCTAGATACCATTGATAATAATTGTTAGCTTGACTAAAATTGATCATGCGTTCCTAGTTGGAACTAAAGAGACTGGCTAGTCGTCTTATTGAATTGAACGAATGAGACACGTTCATATAATGAACTATTGTAATCGACTGGCTAATCTCGAATATTGGCATACAGGCACATGCAGGCTTCAAATTATTCATTTAATTATTTAGTTATTTTTCTACAAAAGAAGTATGTGTACTTTATGGTCAAGGCATGATTACCGTGGTTAGATTTGATTGTTGCATTACGCTATGTAAGACCTGCAACCTAACCGCACTGGTATCGTTGTAGAGTTGTGCATATCGTACCCCGTACGAAAGTACTCATTTGAATGACCATGATCCACGACATGGGATTTCACTCAACGTAGGGACTATTAAGTTAAATAAAATAATGATTGCATGGAGAGAATGGATTCCCGAATTCTTACATGGCAGCCCCCTTGGAACGAGTAGTACCCGACGGGCCGGCTGGTTCCCACAGATACTGTAGATCTGCCATACGGGCAGAAAACAGTATCTGCTTTTATTATTATTGTATATTGTATATTGACGAGCGTCCTGCTAGGACTCGTCTAATTCATGCATGGGCCAATTGATTGACTGGATAGACTAGCCTTGCTTGCACATAGTAAGAACTGAGGAATCCCTAATTGTATTATTCCAGGATAACTTGGAACTCATAATAGCAAGCCGTAGGAATTGGTTGGCCGTTCAAGATGATTTGTTTGTGCACTGTACTCTGTTACCTAACTGGGATGATCAGAATGTCAGGACATAACGGGCCAACTTCTGTCCTTGTTTGGTTGGGAGGTTGGTTCGAAGTGTCTTGATGTGATGTGAGTCCTAGTAGCAAGCAGAGATCTATTATTATATTCTCTTACTTACTGGTTTAATCCTTCATATCGTCCTTCCTTGAGGTACTTGCTATTAGAGGTCTAACCTCTCTGGTTTTGCATGGCCAGATTTAGAGCCAGTCCCCGAGGATCCAGCTTACTTCTACCTCCAAGATGGTCAACACTAGAAGGACGATCGCAGGAGGACTCGAGTGGGTTTTCTTACTTCCCCGCTCGTTTTGTTAAATACCTTATACCTTGCCGTTTGGCACCGACATGTTAGTCGGATTGTCTTGTACTTACTTTTTACATAATTGTAACTAACGTCAGGCTGCAGCTGATAACAATTGTGTATACTTTTGCTACATCAATCTGGCTATGTTTTGTAAAGCCAGATATCAAGAACATTTTGACAGAGCGTTTGGGACGCCTTACTGCTTTATCTTACATGTTCTCTATTACTGCTTCTTGTTCGAATGATTGAGACAATAGAGGTGAAATGACCATAGGAAGACCATTATGTAGTATGCACCCCCTCGTCTGGTTAGACAGCATTGATCGTATTATACGGTATTCACCTACCCGTAATACGTAGCTGGCTGAGTCATTCCCCCGCTCTCCAGTATTCTGGTTCTGGGGCGTGACAAGGTTTTAGTGGTGGCCCATACAGGTCTGGTTTCAGACTTGTGGGGTGTTTTGATTTATAGGATGTCTCAATCATATATGTTCCCCCTTGATCTCATGATTCGTTGTTCTCAACCCTTGCTTGACATTCCAGTATCCTTTGACTTCATTGATCCTTCATGTCCGGTCGTTTGATTGTTCTCTTGTCCCTTTTCTTAGGGGCACCTCGTCCGCACCTGTTAGAGCTGGACAGCAACAACATGGACAGCAGCATGGACAACCTGACCATGTTGGTCAGCAACAAGAGCCGGTACTAACTCAAGAGACTATCCAGGAAGAAGTGATAGTAGAACCAGCGGTTGGACCGCAGTATCCGGATGTTCCACCCCCACCAACAGTTCCACCTACCCAAGTGGACACACCAGCCCTTCTAGAGATCATGAGAGGGATGATGGCCACTCAGCAACACCAGATGTTAGTTCAGCAGCGCATGCACGCTCAGTTGCAAGAGCAGAATGTACTACTCAACCAAGGATTACAGACGGCATTGGAAAGAGGAGTGAGGACTGATTCAGGAGCATCAGCCAGGTTTTGCAAGTACAACCCCCGTCGTTTCGAGGGCACGGAGGATGCCATCTCAGCAGATGCATGGCTTAAGGATATCGAGGCTATCCTGACAGCCGCTAAGGTGCCGGCAGAAGAGCGTGTGGATCTGGTGAAGTTGTTACTTCAGGATCTCGCACGTGATTGGTGGGAAGCAGAGGAAGTAGGCATCAGACGTCCTGTTGCATGGGACGATTTTACAGCAAGATTCAAGACGAAGTATTATGGAGTTGTGGCGCAGTTTGAGCTACAACAGAAGTTTATCAACCTCAGACAGGCTGGCAAGACTGTAGATGCTTATGCAGCGGAGTTCTGCAGATTGAATAGATTTGCCCCAGAGATGGTAGCGACGGAGCGCCAGAGGGCTATGAGGTTCCAGCAAGGGTTTCATCTTGAGCTCTTGCAATTGATAGAGGGGCACAATTACCAAACTTTTGATGAAGTATTGACGGCGACTCGAAGGCATGAGATCACCATTCAGAGGCTTGCAGTAAGGACTGGAGGTCAGAAGAGATCTCACAGTCAGATTGAAGGAGGAGGGGGAGCGGCGCCCCGAACAACAGCACCATCCGCTGGCATTCATATCCACGATGTGGCGATACGAGGACCAGTACCACCACCCAGGCAGCAGCAACAGCAACAGAGGAAGAACCAGTAACCCCCGGCGGGCTGCACTTATTGTGGGAAGATGGGGCACACTAGAGATGTGTGTCGGACATTGAATGGACTGTGTCTGATATGTGGAAATCCAGATCATCGGGTTACCACATGTCCCATGAATTCGAGGGCAGGAGGGCCAGGGCAGCAGTTTCCTGCTCTGCCAGCACCAGGGGCAGGACAGTATCGAGGACCAGCATTGGCAGTGAGGCCGTTGGCGCAGCGTCCGTTAGTATCACAGTCTCAGATGTTTCGGCAGCAGGGGCCGCCGATGCAGCAACACCAGCATAGACCGCCCCAGCATCATCAAGGCAGGGGCCAGCAGCAGCACCAGGCTAGGCCACGGCATGGGAATCAGCAAGGAGGTCGAGGGCAGGCATTCACACTGTCCTTGGAAGAGGCATTGGCATCGGGAGATGTTGTGGCAGGTAACATTCTCGTCGCCTCATATCCCGCAGTAGCATTGTTTGATTCGGGAGCATCCCATTCATTTATATCTGCACAATTTGCGACACGACTAGGAGTGGAGTTCGAGGAATTGCCAGGGAGGTTGAATATACTCACTGGTAATGGGCTCGTGGGAGTTAGTAGAGTTAGTTTAGCATGTAGTGTCGTAGTGTGCGGGCATCCTTTACCCGCCCGGTTGATAGAATTTCCTGTTGGAAATTTTGACGTTATCTTAGGCATGGACTGGCTGAAAGACAGTCATGCGACAATAGATTGTCGTAGTGGAAGTGTATCTTTTGATATTCCAGGCATGGAGAGGTTCACCTTGGTCAGGTCAGAGGCAACTCAACAAGAACAGGGAGTAGTGACGGCAATGGAAGAAGTTCAGATTCCGAAGGTAGTTGAAGAATTTCTAGACGTATTTCCTGAAGAACTTCCAGGTCTACCACCGGTTAGAGATATTGAGTTCAGTATAGAATTGGCACCAGGAACTAAACCAATATCAGATCGGGTTTACAGAATGGCGGATTCAGAGCAGGCCAAGGTGTATCAGCACATAGAGGAATTGAAGGAGAAGAAGTTCATCCAAGCTAGCGTGTCACCATGGGCAGCACCAGTGGTACTTGTGGGGAAGAAGGATGGGTCGTCCAGATTGTGCATCGATTACAGGAAGCTTAACGCGGCAACAGTAAAGAACAAGTACCCACTACCAAGGATCGACGACTTGTTTGATCAGTTGAGCAAGGCTAGAGTTTTCTCCAAGATAGATCTTCGTTCAGGGTATCATCAGGTGAGGGTTCGGAAGGAGGATATTCCCAAGACAGCATTCAGGTCGAAGTATGGGCATTATGAGTTTTTAGTAATGCCGTTTGGTTTGACCAATGCTCCAGCAATATTCATGGATTTGATGAACCGCATCTTTATACCGTATTTAGATCAGTTTGTCGTAGTATTCCTCGATGACATTCTTGTGTACTCTGCTAGTGAAGAGGAGCATGAAGACCACCTCAGGAAAGTGTTGCAGGTTCTAAGAGAGAACCAGTTGTATGCCAAGCTTAGCAAGTGTGAATTCTGGACGGATCACATTTCATTTTTGGGTCATATTGTATCAGGAGCTGGAGTAGCAGTGGATCCCAAGAAGGTAGAAGCAGTAAAGAATTGGCCAGTACCCAAGACCGTAGCTGATGTACGAAGTTTCTTGGGATTGGCGGGATATTACAGAAGATTTGTGTCAGACTTTGCAAGGCTTTCAGCACCCATGACCCGCTTGACCCGGAAGGATGTACCATTCATTTGGTCTGTAGAATGCCAGGCATCATTTGAGAATCTGAAGCAGAAGTTGATATCAGCGCCTATTCTTACATTGCCAGTGGGACCCGGAGGTTTTACTGTATATTGTGATGCGTCAGGTAAAGGACTTGGATGTGTCCTTATACAACATGGGAAGGTGATAGCATATGCATCTAGGCAGCTTCGAGACCACGAGAAGAATTACCCAACTCATGATCTGGAATTGGCGGCAGTAGTGTTTGCTCTGAAGCTATGGAGGCATTACTTATATGGTGACCGAGTGGAGATATACACAGATCACAAAAGTCTGAAGTACATCTTTACCCAGAAGGAACTGAACATGAGGCAGAGAAGATGGTTGGAGTTGATCAAGGATTATGACGTGGAGCTTCAGTATCATCCAGGCAAGGCTAATATGGTAGCAGACGCTCTCAGCAGAAGAGGCGGCGCATTTATGTTGGCAACGCAGAAGCATATCTTAGAAGACCTTCAGGAAATGAGCATCGAGGTTGTACTTCCTAGTGATATAGGAGTTCTGGCGAGTCTGCAAGTTCAATCCGACTTAGTAGACAGGATCAAGGCAGCTCAGACACAAGACCCAAGGATTCAGAAGCTTAGGACAGAATGTGAGTCAGGGCTCAGGAAGGAGATGAGAATTCATGAAGATGGTACACTTAGGTTTGGATCACGTCTATGTGTGCCTAGTGGAGATATCAGACATGAGGTTATGGCAGAAGCTCACAGTTCCCAGTATTCTATACACCCTGGAGGGACCAAGATGTACCAAGATATCAAGCAGCATTTCTGGTGGAACGGGATGAAGAGAGAGATAGCTAGATTTGTTTCCCGTTGCTTGGTATGTCAGCAAGTGAAGGCAGAACAGCAGAGGCCAGCAGGATTATTGTAACCGCTTCCTATTCCGGAATGGAAATGGGAGCATATTACAATGGACTTTGTGACCGGTTTACCGAGATCACCAAGTGGTAAAGATGCTATTTGGGTGATAGTGGATCGGCTTACAAAGGTAGCACATTTTCTTCCTTTCAGAGTAGGGCAATCTACAGAAAAGTTGGCAGAGTTATATATGCAACAGATAGTCAGGCAGCATGGAGTCCCTGTCAGTATTGTGTCGGATCGAGATACCCGCTTTACATCGCATTTTTGGAAGAGCTTACATCATAGTCTGGGTACCAAGTTAAGATTTAGTACAGCTTACCATCCACAGACGGACGGGCAATCAGAAAGGACGATTCAGACTTTAGAAGACATGTTGCGAGCTTGCACTCTAGATTTTGGAGGGTCTTGGGAGAGTCACCTTCACTTGGTCGAGTTCTCATACAACAACATTTATCAAGCCAGTATCCAGATGGTGCCATTCGAGGCATTATATGGTAAGAAGTGCAGGTCGCCACTAGCATGGGATGATATCGGAGAGAGAAAGATGTTAGGCCAGAAATGATTGTTCAGACGGTTGAATTGATTAAGGGAATTAGAGAGCGACTTCGAGTTGCGCAGGACCGGCATCGTCATTGGACGGACCAGCATCGTAGGCCGTTAGAGTTCTCTGTTGGGGACCACGTGTTCTTGCGGATCTCACCTACCCGTGGGGTCATTAGGTTTGGCGTTCGCGGGAAGTTGAGTCCGCGGTACGTGGGCCCATTTGTTATTCTTGAGAGGATAGGCGATGTTGCTTATCGTTTATCACTCCCACCTTCATTACGAGAGGTGCATGACGTATTTTATGTATCTCAATTACGTAGGTATTTATCGGACCCAAGCCATGTCCTCGATCACTCTGAGCTGGTTGTTGGTACCAACTTGTCTTACGAGGAACAGCCTGTGTCCATTTTGGACCGAAGAGAGAAGATACTCAAGAACCGTACAATTAGTCTTGTCCGAGTTGCTTGGGGTCATCACTCCTTGGGAGAGTCAACGTGGGAACGTGAGGATGATATCCGATCACGGTATCCATACCTATTTGACTCACAAGGTATATCTTTTTCTGTATACCTTGATTGTCTTGATTCCTCATGCTTATCACCTTATGGGTAGAATTGCTTGATATCGTAGATTGATGGGTTTACATATATGTTACTTGCTATGGATATTGTAAAAGGATTGCTTCATTGAATTGCTTGTACTTAGATTAGTTTAGCCCCGATGTTTCTATCCTGCTTGGATTTGAAATTCCGAGGACGGAATTTTTCTAAGGAGGGTAGAGATGTCACTCCCCGTTCCCAGAATGCGTATTTTAATACGTATATTGCCTGAATGTATTTATTTAGCATTTATCATGTAGTATCCTGTATTTAAATTCTTAATAACTTCATGTTAATTAATTATCTGCATTTTATTTTCCGCACTTTATTTTTCTGCAATTCTAATATCTGCTCTTTAAATTTTCATGTTAATTAATTAGCTGCTCTTTAATTTTCATGTCAATTTATTTCCTGCAATTTTATTTCTATATTTCTTCCTGTAATTTTATTACCTGCATTTTATTTCCTGCTTTAGTCTTACTTTCGGGTTAGCCTTGTTGGACCCATTGGACCCGGCCCAACTCCCACCTACCACCCCTTCCATATTTAAGCCACCCTCACCATTCTCTCTCCTCATTACTCATTCTCACCATTACTCCTTTTCTTCTTCTTCATTACTCTCTCCATCTACCAAACCGTAGGCAAGTGCCAACTTGCTTCTTGATGGATTCCCATTATTATTGTTCCATCATCCTCCTTATTTGATTCTATGTCTCTTTAGTACTTAGCATTTTTAATTTCCATGGCTAATTTGTTGTAGATCTAAGTTTGTTACATTTTCGGGTTTCTTAGGTTTTGATCTAGTAAACTTTGTTATCTTCAAGTTTTGATGGTTCCATGTTGTAGAGAATTTCGTTCTACCCAATTTTGACCTAAGGAAGTTCGAATTTGGACTCTGGATGAAGGTTTTATGGAACTTTGAAGCTTGGGTTTATGGTGTTCTTCTTCTCTGAAACTTGGAGAAGAAGAACAGTACTTGACTTGACCGCATGAATAATTCATGCGGCAAGTGATTCCTAGCCGCATGGGTTGTTTCCTTCTCAGCCGCATGGAAAGTTTCTACCCGGCCGTATGAGACTCATTTGAGCCCAGCCGCATAGGGAGTTCTCCTAGCCGCATGGACTTTTCCCACTTAACCGCATATGCGCCCCCGTCTTTTCTGACCGCATGGATTTCTCTCCAAATCCAGCCGCATGAACCAGACTCACTCGCTGGCCGCATGAGGTCCTGAACTTTATAGCCGCATGAACTCCCCCCCCCCCGCCAGCCGCATAAGCAATCTCCTTGACCCGGCCGCATGGGGTTCGACTTGGTTGAGCCGCATGGACTCATTCCCGCCAGCCGCATGAGTATCCTTCCCGCTAACCGCATGTGTCTTGCCTTTTTCGGCCGCATGAGCCCAATTCATCCTAGTCGCATGGAACACCCTTTCTGCTTGTCGCATGAAAGCTAGTCCCACACGCCAGCCGCATAGGTTCCTGCCTCTTCAGCAGCATGCGCCTCTACCCCCTGAGCCGCATGAGCCCGACTCTTTTCCTTGCTGCATAAGATTCATCCTGGCCGCATTAGACTTAGCCGCATGACTATTCTATAGCCCTGAATATTGATATTTTATTAGATATTTTACGTCCATTTTATATCCTTACGCCTTTTTGCATAAACTTGATATAATCATGATATGCTAGTAATTCTGTTAATTATAGATTGTGACGTGGGATGTATCATGTGTCATGAATTGAGTTATAGATACCCGGATTGACTGGAATTAAACCCTGAGGGTTGTAGACTCGACCCCACTGAATACTAGTTGACTTTCATGCCTAGATACCATTGATAATAATTGTTAGCTTGACTAAAATTGATCATGCGTTCCTAGTTGGAACTAAAGAGACTGGCTAGTCGTCTTATTGAATTGAACGAATGAGACACGTTCATATAATGAACTATTGTAATCGACTGGCTAATCTCGAATATTGGCATACAGGCACATGCAGGCTTCAAATTATTCATTTAATTATTTAGTTATTTTTCTACAAAAGAAGTATGTGTACTTTATGGTCAAGGCATGATTACCGTGGTTAGATTTGATTGTTGCATTACGCTATGTAAGACCTGCAACCTAACCGCACTGGTATCGTTGTAGAGTTGTGCATATCGTACCCCGTACGAAAGTACTCATTTGAATGACCATGATCCACGACATGGGATTTCACTCAACGTAGGGACTATTAAGTTAAATAAAATAATGATTGCATGGAGAGAATGGATTCCCGAATTCTTACATGGCAGCCCCCTTGGAACGAGTAGTACCCGACGGGCCGGCTGGTTCCCACAGATACTGTAGATCTGCCACACGGGCAGAAAACAGTATCTGCTTTTATTATTATTGTATATTGTATATTGACGAGCGTCCTGCTATGACTCGTCTAATTCATGCATGGGCCAATTGATTGACTGGATAGACTAGCCTTGCTTGCACATAGTAAGAACTGAGGAATCCATAATTGCATTATTCCAGGATAACTTGGAACTCATAATAGCAAGCCGTAGGAATTGGTTGGCCGTTCAAGATGATTTGTTTGTGCACTGTACTCTGTTACCTAACTGGGATGATCAGAATGTCAGGACATAACGGGCCAACTTCTGTCCTTGTTTGGTTGGGAGGTTGGTTCGAAGTGTCTTGATGTGATGTGAGTCCTAGTAGCAAGCAGAGATCTATTATTATATTCTCTTACTTACTGGTTTAATCCTTCATATCGTCCTTCCTTGAGGTACTTGCTATTAGAGGTCTAACCTCTCTGGTTTTCATGGCCAGATTTAGAGCCAGTCCCCGAGGATCCAGCTTACTTCTACCTCCAAGATGGTCAACACTAGAAGGACGATCGCATGAGGACTCGAGTGGGTTTTCTTACTTCCCCGCTCGTTTTGTTAAATACCTTATACCTTGCCGTTTGGCACCGACATGTTAGTCGGATTGTCTTGTACTTACTTTTTATATAATTGTAACTAACGTCAGGCTGCAGCTGATAACAATTGTGTATACTTTTGCTACATCAATCTGGCTATGTTTTGTAAAGCCAGATATCAAGAACATTTTGACAGAGCGTTTGGGACGCCTTACTGCTTTATCTTACATGTTCTCTATTACTGCTTCTTGTTCGAATGATTGAGACAATAGAGGTGAAATGACCATGGGAAGACCATTATGTAGTATGCACCCCCTCGTCTGGTTAGACAGCATTGATCGTATTATACGGTATTCACCTACCCGTAATACGTAGCTGGCAGAGTCATTCCCCCGCTCTCCAGTATTCTGGTTCTGGGGCGTGACACAGAGATACAATTCTAGCAGCCGCCGTCTACAGGACACGTGGATGCGGCACAGATGTTCGCTTACTTCCAGCAGTTTATGGACCGGCAGCAGACCCAACAGGGCAGGAGCATGGAGTTGGCCCTTACGACGGTCGCAGCTCGACCAGTGATCCAGCAGCCGAGGACACCGGGGATAGAGCAGTTCCAGAAGATGAGCCCCAGAGACTTCCTGGGGACAGAGAGGATTTTATATGCTGACGAGTGGATCGTGCATATGGAGAAGATCTTTCGCCTGGCCCGGATACCGGCAGATCTCCAGATAGAGGCAGCAGCTAGCCGGATGTGAGATCTTGCTCGCACCTGGTATCAGTCAGACCCCAGGATGGGGGTAGCTGGACAGACTTGGGAGGAGTTCAAGGGCTTCTTCAAGAAGAAGTTCTTTCCAGATTCAGCGCTCAGAGCCTTGGAGTCGCAGTTCGAGAGCCTAGTACAGGGGAGCCTGTCAGTGGAGGAGTACGCCGGGGAGTTTGGCCTCCTCAGCAGATTCGTAGAGGGCTTGAGCGAGGCGGCGAAGGCCCAGAGGTTTCGAAAGGGTCTGGTCAAGGAATTCAAGTCCTTGACCAATGGCAACAGGGATGCCACTTTCGAGGAGATTTTGACGGGAGCTTTACTGGCTGAGGATGACCTTGAGCTAAGGCTCAAGAGAGGACGGGACGCTCACGGTACCAGCAGCAGCGGAGGCCAGGCCAAGAGGCCTCATGTGCAGACTCAGCAGACACAGGCACCAGTGGGAGTTCAGCAGGTACAACATCAGTATCGGGGTCAGGACCCGAAGGCGATCAGTTGTTCCTATTACAAGAAGCCGGGACACATCTGGGAGCAGTGCAGGAAGAGGTTGAAGGTTTGCTATTTCTGTGGGTCAGCTGCCCACCAGAAGATAGATTATCCCTTTGCACCTTCTTTTGAGGGAGCTAGGCCACCTGTAGCTAAGCACCAGAGGGGTGGAGCTTTTGCGATGGCAGCCGAGGAGACTGACATCGCAGGTGATGGATTAGCAGGTTTGACCTTCTTGTTCTTCCTCCCCACTTCTATGTGTGTTTTCCTTTAGTACCTGCCAGGATATTGCTTGCGTTTGCTAGATAGTGTAGCTACCCTGCTCGAGACTGTGGAATCATGACCAGTAGATTGTATTGCTTCGACTTTGATTGCTTGGGCGTTTGACCTAGGCAAGGTACGATCATCTTAATTTCGAGGACAAACTTTTTATAAGGTGGGTAGGATTGTAACACACAGTTTTCCAGAGGAGGGTATTTTTGAATTTTTGTAATTATAATTATTATTCATTGATATTTATTTCACATTATGATTTTTGGTAATTTTTAATAATTTTTTAAATTATTTAAAACTGTTTTAAGTCATGACTTGTGATTTTGATGTGCTGCTAGTGAAACCTGAAAGACTGCATGACCTAGAGCCTAACCACGTCATTAGGATGATTTAATTATTATTTTTGGCCTAGGGGTATTTTGGTCATTTTGACTTATTTGATTTATTTGGTCATTTGTTGAATTGGTGAATTTCTGGTTGACTTGACTTGTTGAGACCTAGTGAGCTAGCCTAGAAGCTAACCCTAGCCATAGTGACCCTAGTCTAACTTAGGTTAACCTATATTTAGTCTTTAGAAACTAATTTTAGAATGCGAGGATTTGGTTTAGCGCATTTAAGTCATGGTTTATGGTTTCATGAAATGACTTATGGCTAAATGATTTATTTTGATCATGACTTGGCCCATGGCCCATAACTAGAAGCCCTAACCCTAACCAAACCCTAAATGACCAGCCATAGGGATCCCCACCCTATATAAACACTTATTCTCTAGGGCTTGCCTCCTTCTTTCATTCATTTCAACATTGGAGAAAGAAAGGTATTATCCCTCTTCCAAAAATCCCCATAAATCCATTTTAATTGCTTTTTTATTCTAGTTTCTTGCATTAGAACCTAATTTCCTCCTATTTTCTTAATGTGGAATTTAATCCCAGCTTTGGGACAATTTGTAGCATTTGGCATCAAGAGGAAGAATCCCCCATTTGGAGCTTTTCCAAGCTTTTTGCACACATAGGTAAAACCCTCTAAATTGATTTATATTTCAGTTTTCTTTGCATGTAGGGCTAGATCTAGGAGACCCCTAGGTGTTCCCAAAATTTGGGTGGAATTCGTGACCGTTTGGTGTCCGTATCGGACACGTGTCATAGTGTCTCTTAGGTGTTTGTTGAAATGTCTCACTGGATTGAATGTTACTGTTTTTCAAAACAAATTACATGGTTGTGTAGCCCTATGTATGGGAATTAATTATATTTATGACTGAGCACGATTCTGTAGATTTTTTGTGTCCAAAATAGACACGTACCACGTGCACGACACAGCGCACAGGCACCGTGCGGCTGTCCTGCTGCTCGACCTTGATTGCAGACACGACACGCAATGTTTTGACACCAAATTTTGTGGACACTTCCCCCTAGTGACTGACACGACACTTGTAAAATTTCATTCGACCTTGATTTGTGTGCACGAAAAAAACGCACGCGTACTGATTTTTCACACACTGTGCACACAGGAAATTGTCCACTGATACGCACTGTTTTCTCTGGACACGACTCACGTGGACACAAGACAGACACGTGTACACGAACACCTAGACCTACCCTAGCTATGGACACGTGCACGACACTTGTGGATGTGTGTGTCGTGTCCTTTGTGGCTTGACACATGTGCACGAGACAGTGCACTGCACTGTCTCCTGTGACACTTTGTTACAGTGTTTTGACACTGTGGACACGTCTTGGTGACACTGTAGGACACGACTAGACCCCCCCCCCCATATTGGTTTGTATTTTCCCTTGATTTTGAATGAATTAATTAGGTTTTCAAATGGTTTTGGTTTAAAAATGTTTAACTGTCTGATACCTGTGTTCAGTCCTAGTTTTTCAGAGTTTTTTTGTAATATTGATGAAATGAAATGGTTGAGTTTTAAATGTAAATTTTAACTGAGATTTACATGTTAATACTGGGATTGTTATGGGGTTTAAAACTGAGCTTAAATTAGATGTGTACAAAATCGATTTGGGTCTTTTGGATGTTAACCTTGATGAGTACTAAACCATGAACCTGAGACTACACTGTTGGGTGCAAATTTGAATGTGGCTTCCCTATATTTTGCTGAGTTTAATTTCAATAGAATTTATGACTGTGGCAATAATTGGTTTTGAATTGTTGGGCTTTGGAAGGAGCTGTTTAGACTGAAATCTGGGACACTCCCTACTTGCATACGCACACATTGCTCATATCCATGATACACCCGACCCTAGTATTCATTTTCCTGATACATGTATGTGAATGATGATGGCATAATATATCTAAGGTGCAACTGACTGAATGTGATTCCTGAGATAACTCAGGTATATGAATGTGTGCAAGATAATGCATTGGTAAATATTTGATGTAATGCAAACATGGTATGCACACACACACAGTCCCTGTCACACACACTTTACTTCATGACAACACATATTCCCTATCACTGATGGTTCAACCCATACACACCTGTGCACTCAATACACACAAAAATCTGGATTATGTATACACTGTTGAGACACAACCTTAGCCTATGTACCTACACACATTCACATCTACACACACATAACTGATTGGGTTCTTTGGATTGACTGACACATTGGGATTTGTTTGATTAAGTTGATGTATTACCTAGGTTTGGGTTCAAATGTATGACCCCATGTTAACCCTAATCATTTTTCCCCCTCTTTCAATTCATCCAAGCCAGCCCCTATTCACAGTCCTACATTCAGCCCCTAGATGACAGCTCCTAGACACCTATGTGTGTTGTCCTTAACAGTCTAATATTTGCTTCCCTTGGCAGTCCAAAAACTAGCCAAACAACCCTATATTTCAGTCCTATTTAGCTCCTTTGGCTGTCCATGAATCAGTCCTAAACTTGCCCCATTGACAGCCTACCAACAGTCCCCAGTAGTGTTATGGCACAACCCTATGCACACATACTCTTGACCTTGCCTTCCCCTCTCTATATCCTTATAAATGTGTTTGTATGTATATTGTGATATATATATGTAATATGTGTGTATGAATAAACATGTGAAGATACACATGTATGTGGATATATAGCCATAGATGAAATTCCTATTTATAGGTATTTGGTTATGTGGGTAGTCTTAAGTATAGGTAATGGGATTACCTAGGTGATATGTGACAGGGTATTGAGTGCTAAGGTATTAGCTTACATTTGTGGTAAGGTATAGGTTGATACATAGGATGTTGATCTAGTATGACCTAGAAAGAACCTAGTTAACCTTGGTTTGACTCAACAGTTGACCAAACCCTAGAATTGACCAAGATTTGACCCAATGGTTCAGGATTGACTAGATGTTGACTTGAGTTAACCCAGAGTTGACCAAGTTTGACCTTGACTTAGTTTGACCTAGACAGTTGACCAGGTTTGACTTAGAGTTGACTTTGACCTAGAATTGACTTAGAATCATGTAGATTGCATCATAGACTCCATTTATCTTATTTTAAACAAATTATAACCTGTACTGCTCTTTTAGGACATTGTGACTCCGGTGCAGACATCTAATACTTTACTACTCTTTTTAGAGTATCAGGCGAGTACATTCTCTGATAGTTCTCTCATTTATTTGTCAATTACTGTATTTCAGTTCTAGTTAGCTGTATGTGATTTTCTGTTACAAACACGTACTGTTATTTCTGGATTCATGTATACGACACACATTTATTTTCTAGCCTCTATTACTGGTATCATCATTCCTGGCTTCTATTACTGGTATCATCATTCCTGGCTTCTATTACTAGAATTATTTACTGGAATCACCCCGGAATCATTTACTGGTATCATTGTACTTGGCTGGACTCATCTTGAATTATTGTGTCAGAATTCTGGATTCACTTGCTGGAAGGAGAAATACTAGAGTAAGACATGTAGATATACCCCATTTCTGGAATCACCCTTTGCTGGAATCATACTGGAATGATAGCCATCCCACACCCGGCCAGGTGTGTGATGTGCCGGATTACCCATAGTCGTTTACATGCCGATCTCGGTATTTTAAAACACACTGCTAGAGTATAGGTTGGACTCACCCTGGAATCATTGATCACTAAGACTGGAATCGTCCCTTGCTTGATTCATCTTGTATGAGATTCATCCTGTACTGGACTTACATTGGAGTTACACTGGTCTACATTGTTGCCTGGACTTTATATCATAATACCCTGGTTCAGCTAGTTCTATTTTACAGTCTTTATTGCTATGATGCTGCTCTTGTTTAGCTATTTTCTTTCCTTGCACTTTATCTGCCTTTCTTACCATCACCTGAATATAAACTGCCATTTCATCAATACAACTGCCTATAACTGCTTTATAGTTCTCTGTCATTTACTTGGGTTTACTAGATGAGATGTGCTCGTTCCTGTCCTGACTGGACCTGTTGAAAATTTTACAGATAATTGCCCTGAGGATACATGCCCTACATTTTACTGAGGAGATGGCTTAGCTACCTATGGCCCGACACTCAGGAGTGATCGGGATTTAGTCTAGTAGACTTGCATTTTATTTTCATTTAGAGCTTGTTGTATAGATTTGAGACTTGAGATGTATTTGAGATTATTCAGATGTTGTTATTATTTCAGTATTTATTTTTGTCTTCAAATTCTTAGTTACAATTCTGTGTTTCTTATCGTGCTTAGACTGTGATTGAGATACACCATATCTTATACTTGTCCTCCGTTCGGAGTTGATCATGATGAGTACATTATATACTGCATGAGTTGATGGTTAGTTAGAGACTTAGAACAACGTTCTACCGCCGACACTGCGGCGTAGGCTGGGCGCTGTTACGTACTCGTACCCTCACAGTAGGTGCGGGTTGTGACACGCGTGCACGATGCGGGGCCTAAGCTATTCACATGAATAGGAACACAGGTTTGATCACACATATGTAGTATTTTTCCTCCCAGACACAAGTAAACTCAAGGAAACATGATACAAGACAATCTCGTGATATATCGTGCCAACAAGGATATACAAGAATGAATATACAAGACATGAAGAAATGGACAAGTCCGAGGAGTATACTTGCCTTGCTCAGGGTGATCAAGTATGGATAGTAAAGCTGAAAATCCTCCTGTTATGTGATTTCAAGTTGGTTACTTTCTAAGTACAAATTCAGTAAAAATTTAGTTTAAACTTTTATCTATGCATAAATATAACATCACTAAAATGTAACCTACACACCCATCTTACCCTTACCTTTCTATTTGTAATTAGTTAAAAGTCTAGCTTTAAAATGAACTTCCTGATTTGCATTCACACCTACCCTTAATTACCCATTCAAAATAACTAAATTTTAAAGTCACCCAATGCTTAGAAGAGAAAAGTTCAGTTGAGGTGCTGAACTATAAGTCATGGACATGACAGTCCACTGTTCTGAACTCAAGTTAATTCTAAAGCCTGAACTTCATTCATCTATTATATGATTCCATCAAGTCTCTATCATCAATGCAACTTACTATCTAGCTAAAGTTTTAGATCAACTTAAAACAAGGCTTATGGTTTCACAAATGGCTCTAAGGCTAAGTCCCAATTTGTGCTTATACAGTTTCAGTCCTTAAACAGGACCAAAAAAATTAGTCCTGGTAGGTTATTAAAACAGTTCAGTCCATAGTAGGACTGATATCAAAATTGAAGACACCTTGTCAATCTATTGTAGGTTCTCTACATATCTCTGAATATAAACTTGTCTATATAGCTGAATACAAAGCATTAGTTGTACATATAATGCTTAAACATTAATCCTGCCTACACAGCCTCATCTCAGGATTTTCTATCCTTGTTCAAATTAAACACGGTCACTCTATAACAATTACAATATGCTCACCCTAACCCCATAGCCTGCAGCCTCTACAAGCAACAAAACTTGTTACAAGGCTATGGTAAAATCAGAAACTGAATACAACAACATATATTTCCCAGGAACCCTTCATGCAGGTTCTAAAACAGATATGCATGCTAATTGAATCCTCAACTATACTAAAAATGGATAGACAGCATTAGGCTTACACAGAACTCTATTAGACTAGGTTTCCTTACAGTTTTCACCGAGGATAGAGTGTCAATCTACTGACAACTCCCAGCTAACAAAATAAAATAGGTTCCTGCAGTTGCTACACAACTTACATAGATCTCAGGTATTAAATCAATATCGAGTATTAACTCCAGATCTCTACTGATGTGAACAAAAGAAGAAAACTGAATTTAACCCTCCCTGTTAACAGTCGACATCTGAATAATCTATTCATATCAAAGGAACTACACTAGCAACGAAACAGTAGTTCAAACCATGCATCAATTATACTTAGATTAAAATGGTAGAATAGTTATCCTGATGTATTAATTGTATAAGACATTCCATCTCATCCTATCTCAATGAAGGGTCTCTCCATTATAATGCCTAAAATATAGACAAAGAATGACTCATATCACTCTTGCATATGTACAATTAATTCAATTTGGACTCTCAACCAGCTACTGATACTTGCTACCCACGTAGAAGCAATACCGAAGTACAACCCAGCTCCCAACTGATCATTCGAACATGCAGTAACGTTGTACAGTATCCATGCAATCTTTGAATCCAGATCAAATGGTTTCTCCTATTTAAATTCTAACGACATGACCTTCCTGTCACTGCAGCAAATGCTTGCAACATCCAGCTACTAGTACAAATGGAAATGGCATAATCCAGATCTGTCGTAGACTGCTCACGCACCCAGCAATTACACTGATCACATTTAGCAACCCGATACGCCTATGTTCGATCAGGAACGATCCTACAATTCGACCAACTAACTACTAGTTGTTTTCTATTGATTATAAAGGAACAGAACAATTTATATGGGAGGACTGGACTTTTACTTCACAATACAAACTCGCTCGTACAAAGAAAGCCTAGGGACAAAAACCTAGGTACAGCAGTCTAAGTACGATTGTTTAGTTTTGATTCTAGGGGGTGACGGTAGAGGCTCGGGAAAGCGACGGCCGCTCTACCTTACTCCTTGGACGATCAGACGTAGCCTTGGCTCTGATGAAGAAATGCTCTCTGGATGGGAAGAATTTTCTGTGCGTGCCTTTTTGTTTCTCTGTGTGTCCAACCGGGTGGAGAGGATCTCTTTAATTTGCAAGGGAATGGCACCTTGCTATATTCTTTTTTCTTTGTTTCTCTGGATCCGATCCTTTTGCAAGGGAATGGCACCTTGTTATTTATAGAAGTAGGGTGTGATCATTAGGGTTTGCAATGATTCCCTCTTTGAAAAGTCGGCGGCCAATCATTTGGGCCATTAATCTTGATTGTATTATATCTGGGCAATTGATTCTTGATTGCGCCAAATCTGTATGGGCAATTAATGCTGATTGTAATAAATCCTCATAATCTGTTATGACAAGCTCGGATCTCCCGCCACGTGTCCCATTTACTTAATCACAACAAATCTGATTTGATTTTAGTAATAATGATGATTGCACTGAATCTAGTTGTCAGAATTTACAAGCGGCCATAACTCCGAGGGGATATGACAGCCACGTGTCTCAATTTGTCATGAGGATCGCCACGTGTCTCAACCGTCATGAGCAGGGCGTCTGGCAGAGCCGCATGAGTATGGTCTAAGTGAACCGCATACGGGTGACTCCCAAGTCCTAGCCGCATGAAGGTAACCGCCGCATGGGGGCAGCAGCTTCGTGAAGGTGGCGACTGCATGAAAGAGGCAGCCACATGAAGTGGGCAACCGCATGAAGGGGGCAGCCGCATGAAGGGCACGATCTCATAAAGTAGGCAGCCGTATGAAAGAAGTAGCCGCATAAAGGACGCAACCGCATAAAGCGGGCAGCCGCATGAAGCGGACAGTCGCATGAAGGGGACAGTCGCATGAGAATTGATAGCCGCATAGGGATGGCAGCCGCATGGAGCGAGCATCCGCATAGGGGTGCTTGGGACTTGACGGATCCTGCCAGAAAGATTTTCTTCTTTTCCCAAGGAGCATGCCATCATCTTTCCAGCTTTTATGTCAGAGCTGTCATTCATTATGTCAGAGCTGTCATTTATTGCGTCAGAGCTGTCATTTATTGCGTCAGAGCAGTCGTCAGAGCAATTAATTGGAAGTAGAAGTGGGCCGCGTGTCTTTGCCCGAGCCACATGGAGCTGTTGGGGAGTCTCGAACCGTATAAAGTTCCGAGCCGCATGAGGCTCCCTCTGTTTGGAGCCGCATGAACTTTTTTGTCCTTTTCCATGCTTCTACAAGACCCCCTTCAAAGTTTTCAATTTGAAAAATTAAAATACTTTGAATGAGAAGCATGGCTATATATAAGCTCTTCTGGCCGCATAAGGTATTCTAGCCGCATGGGCTTCCTAGCCGCATGAGATGTTCTGGTCGCATGGCCTTGCTAGCCGCATGAGATGTTCTGGCCGCATAGCCTTGCTAGCCGCATGGGCCGTTTCTGGCCGCATGAGATGTTCTGGCCGCATGACCTTGCTAGCCGCATGAGATGTTCTGGCCGCATGGCCTTGCTAGCCGCATGGGCCATTTCTGGCCGCATGGCCTGTCTGGCCGCATATGCTCTCTGCCACGTCTTCTTGCCACGTATGTATCTCATTTATTTCCCTTGATTTGCTTGAGATTTAATGCCGCCTTATGGGGCAGGATCCCAAGGGTCGGTTCGGATTTGCCTCGAATTTGTCTCGATGACTGAAGAGTCGGTTTTATAGCACGCGGATCGAAGTGTCCCCCTCCCCTTTCTGCCTTTAAATAAGAGCGTCTTTAGGGTAGAGAGACTTCTTTACTTTCTTCTGCCTTCAACTCTTCGTGCCCTAGATTTCTGCCTTCGTCTTCCTTCTCCGATCATCATCGACAATGGCTCCCAAGTCTTACAAGGCTGCGACTGCAGTGAAGGGTAAGGGAGTGGCTTCTTCATCAGCCACGGCGCCTGAAGTTCACCCCGACGTTCACCCCCCCATTGCTGGTAAGGGTTTGGGCGGATCACATATTTTGAAACCATACCAAAGACGGCTCTGTTGCATGCTTTATGCACAAGCCTTTAATGCGTTTCTTGTTTTCGTCGAACTGTTCAATTTGTAGGGGCCGCATGTTTGTCTCATGTTCGAGCCACATGGGGGTATACTCTATGTCCGAGCCGCATAGGAGTTGTCTAGTGGCCGTATAGACGCTTTACGAACTGAACCGTATAATGACCCTTCGAACAGAGCCGCATAAGTCCCTATGAAGCGAGCCGCATGAAGCCCTCTCAAACAGGACCGCATGAGTTCGTCTGGATTGGGCCGCATAAGGCTGTGCTGAATCGAGCCGCATGAGCTCCTTCTGAAACGAGCCGCATAATGCTCCGCTAAGTAGAAACGCATAAGCCCACACTAAACAAAGACGCATAAGCTTACGCTTAATCAGTGCCGCATAAGCTCATGTTCGAACAGAGCCGCATGAGCTCGTCTTTAAACACAGCTGCATAAGCTCGTCTTTAAATAGAGCCGCATAAGCTTGTCTTTAAATAGAGCCGCATAAGCTCGTGTAAGCCAAAGCGCTCAGTAGTCTCGTTTTAGCCATCTTTTTTTTATTTGTTTCTTTCTTTTCTTCTTCAGTGAATCTGCCAGTAAATGCTGCTGGAGAACTTCTGGTGGGGTGCGCCCAATCTGCTATGGGCTATAGGTATGATCATATAGTCGAGTATATGACGAACCAGCTCCCAAAAGAACCTTTGGAGAGGCTAAATGCTATCAAGAAGCAGTCCTTTCACTTCCTCTGCGCCATGATAAACTCGGGGCAATTGGAGAGGGAATACCTGAAGCATGCGTTCCTCTTTGGGGATGCTTTGTCTGTAAAGAACACCCGGGTGCTGGATATATCCGAGAGATGGGACTTCACTATTGACAGGGTGGAGATCCATATTCCTCCGATAGAGTGTCATTTTCCTCTGTCCTGGTTCAATATGCTACCGCTAGACAGAAAGATGGTAGACTCGTTGACTCCCAGCAAGTCGGGGATGTTTGTGGGAAATATCTATTACAATAGGAATTTGGGGTCAGCGTATCCGAGAAAGGAACCAGTCAGTCGGTACGTGATGGAACTTGCTCCGGGTACCTTCATAAACGTAACAGGTCCCAATTTTACGTTAACCCAAGCTGATACCTTGCTGAACCAGCTTGCTCAGAAAGGGTCTTATCCCGTCGGCCGGTTGGTATTGGTGAACTGGATAAACCCTATCCCTACGTGGGCCAACTTGACCACGTGGATTCTGCTCAAGTATGAGGCTTTACTGCGTGAGATCGGCCTCTACCATGCCATTCGGGGCACCTGTCATGGTCTACCCATAAATAAACCGTTGTTCATGGCTCTCCTGGAGATGTACAACCGGAGGACGGGCACCTTCTTCACGCCCGGAGGGGAGCTGGGACTTGCTCTCCACGAGATGTACGTTGTCTCCAAGCTGCCCTAGGAGGAAGAAGTCTTTGAAGTGTATACTCCTACAAGTGAAGAGCTCAAGTATTTGGATCAGGAGTTCTCGGGCTTTGTTGCCGTATATCAAGAATTGTTATGTCATCATAGCACTTGTCATCAGATGGCTATCAAGAAGGATGGCAGCTCGGAGGGGAGCACCCCTCACACCAGGTCCTGGGTTTCATACCTTTTTACCCTTGGTGCCTCAGGCCGGGTTTCTTCTCGAGATTCTCAAACCCCAGAGGAGGTACAACACCAGGTGTCGACTGCCATGAGGTCAAGGTCCACGGGCGACATTTTTGGGAGTCGAACTGACTCTTTCAGCTATTTTTACCATGGTACTCAGCCACTATCGGAGAAGGGGCTTTTGGCAGAATTCTTGATGGTGTGGCTACAGAACTGCGTAGTCTCCGGAGGGGCAGGTTCTATTGAGAGGATCAGCTGCCACTTCATCCTCTCCGCCGTAAAGTTGGTCTTCGGGGTCAAGCTGGCTCTTCTTCCGGCTATGGTGTGCAGCATACACCACGGCCTTCGCGCATTTTCTTCCAAGGTCATCTCCCGTGACACGGCGATGGACTTTGAGCGCATAGAGCTGCCATACCATTATCTAATGGGGTGGCTGTCAATGCACAATAGGTCTTTGATAAGGCCTGGGACAGAAGATGGCGTTACAGTTGATGACGCTTTTATTTTCTGATTCCACCATCAGCTCTGGGAATGCAGCACCATGCCAGCCTGCCGGAGAGCGCTGGCGAGAGTGGACGGATACAACTTTTTTGTGTCCGTACCTCGTTTTACTGCTGAAGAAGTGAGGAGTGTACATGTTGATGGTACCGAACCTCCTCTCCTCTTTCCTAAGAAAATGCTTCTTTGGCTGCGTAATATCCGTCCAGCGCACCTGGTGTATCGTAATCGCAACCTCGTCTTCCTGGGGCA
Source organism: Iris pallida (assembly GCA_029216955.1). Taxonomy (NCBI): domain Eukaryota; kingdom Viridiplantae; phylum Streptophyta; class Magnoliopsida; order Asparagales; family Iridaceae; genus Iris; species Iris pallida. Next base: position 11,577,105 of record JANAVB010007596.1, read on the forward strand.
CTACCTGCCCAGCAGGTTTGCCCGCCAGTTCGGGTATAGCCAGTTATTCTTTGACAGTCCCAGCTCTTGCCTAGGCTTTGAGGGTAGCGTGCTGGATGGTATCAGGGCATGGCATTATTATGACACGGTTCATACCCGAACTACCTTTTCAGTCCCTGACGGTGGGGTGCCAGGAGAGATTTTGTACATGGCAGCCCTATACCATGTTACGGCGAGCAAGCCTCCCGTTGGTTTTGACCTGAGTACCAGTTTCATCGTGGGTACCGGCTTGGCGAAAAAGCCCAAGGGGTCTAAGAAGAGGAAGAGAAAGGCGAACACAGTTCCTGTGCCTGACTCGGAGTCTACCACCGCGGACGAAGAGAATGATAAGCATGAGGCAGATGACTCTTTTCTTCCAGTGGAAGATGTTGGGGCAGATCAACCGCCTATTATGTCAGGTGACATGGTGGCGGATCAGCCTCCTGTCGTTCCAAATGAGATGGTGGTGGATTAACCGCCTGTCGCACCTGGTCCTACACGGAAACGTAGCAAGCAAATCTTCCTTGTTGGCGGTATCCCTTACTCCCGGAAATGGGCTGCGACCAGACGTCGCAAGCTAACTATAAAGGAGAGAAGCGAGGACGTCGACCCCGCTTCGGAGTTAAATAGAGTTACTACCCTCTTTATTCAGTTCTTCCTTTCTCCTGAACTTTGACCTTAATCATTTTTCTTTCCTCTTGTAGGCGTCAGAAGAAGAGGAATCTCGGGAACCGGCCACTGTTTCTGAAGTCGATCCGGCCCTGAATACTTTGATCAATGACATGTGTGCCGGGATTATTTCTGTCGGGGCTCTCTCGATCGCGGCTGAGGGATCTCACGTTGCTGAGGCCGCAACTCGAGACGACGGGGGCTCCGATGAACCTATCCCCGAAACTGCCAAATTTTATCAAGGTGACGCTGATCCAGTCGTACCTCCTTCCGGGGCGGCTGGGGCAGAAGAGCCGGCTGAATTCGGCTTGGGGGTTACTGGTGAGGGGACTATGGCGGTTGTGAGCGAACCTCAGCCTCTGCAATCCTTCCTTGGTAAGATAAGCCAAATTCTGACTAGTGAGGAGGCCCATTCGCTCTATCATCACATCCTTCGGGTTATGCTGATTGATGGTTGCCCTGGGCGTACAGGTCCTGCCTCTTCACTCCCCATGACGGATATTGTCGAGGAAGGCTCTACCAGCGGGAATCTGGTGGGAGGGAGTGTGCCCCCTCCTTATATCAAGGGGCCTCTCGCTGGCTCGAGTTCAGGAGATCAGGTTGTGGCCCAGCCTGGACAGGGAACAATGGTCCCTTCATCCTCCCCTGCTCTTATGACTTCGGGGATTGACCTTTCAGCCTTACCAAGTGTGCAAGTTCTTCGGGCCGCGGAGGAAGAATTGGCCGCTGTTCAAGCGTCCTTTCGCTCAGAATTTGTCTTTCTTGTGGCAGGGGCAGCAAGTTCTGTTGCGTCTTCTTTGACATTGCCAGCCACACTTCCTTTGACGCCATCCTCTACGGAAGTTTTGGATGAGGTATCACAGGATGTGGTTGACAGCTTCTATCATCATTTGAAAAGAGGAGTCGATGCTGCTGTAGAGAGGGGGACTCCTTTTGCCCTGGCCCGACAATGCGCTCATGGGCAAATTGAGATTCTTAAAACCTTTCCTGGCGGGGAGGGGATAGCTGCGCTTCTGGAGCCCAAGTTGCTAGAGGCCGATCAGCTTGTGGCCCAATTTCGAACGCTGCGGTAAGCTGATTTATCTGCAGCAATAGATCAGGAGCGGGGCTTCTTCACTACTGCCTTGGAGAAGATAAGGCTTGCACGAGATACTTCCAAGCCGGTCATAATGAAGGACTTTGGCAACCTATCTCTCTTGTACGACCAGCTGAACCGTCGGAGCGAGGTTTACAGATCTCGGGAAGCGGACGCCTCCCGTGGAGTAACTGATACAAGGGAGCAGATCTTCGAACTTCAGAAGAAGCTGGCCTTCTTGGAGTCTGAGCTTGAAGCTTCCCGTGTGGATAAAGAGTTGATCATTCAGGACGCTGAAAGGGTTTCCCGAGCTTCTGCCAACCTTGAGCGTGCTCGGAAGAAGTTTGAGGATGGCTGGCGGGCTCATGCGCACCTGGAAGATGCAGCGCTGCTGAATCAGGAGGCCGAGCGTCGGGCCAAACAGAGGTTTAAGCGATCGACTACCCTGTTGAGAGACCGTCTCATGGCATTGTGTATCGCCGAACAATAGTCGGCTTTTTTCTTCTTTTGTTTATGCTCTTTTTCTTTCTTGAGTGGGACGTGGTCCCCAGTACATGTAGTATTTTTGCCTTTCAAATAAAAGAGTATGCTTTATTCTACCCTTTATTTGTACTGCTTATTATGTTTGTGGTATTTGCCCACTGGGGAACTGTTTGTGGACTTGTTACCCTAGGTATACCTTGGTTTTAGGTACAGATAACAAGTTGATGGGGATACTTGGAACAATTCCACAGTAAGGAGGCTATGGACGTTCCTGGTATCGGGAGAGAGAATGCCACGGAGCAGCTGGGCCCCCGGGGCATGATGAGAAGTGAGAGACATGTACTAGGGAACCTAGTACGGTATTTGTGGTCAATAGTGGACATTTGTGGTCAATAGAGGACATTTGTGGTCAACAGAGGACATTTGTGGGCCTATTATCCTTGGCATACCCTATTTTTTTTGGTACAGATAATAAGTCGAGAGAGAACCAACATACTTACGCAGAGGTAATGAGGACGTGTTAAATATGAAGGTTTCTTCGATGGAGCCTTCCCACTCAGAGGTAATGAGGACATGGCAGGAGTGGGCTCCATGAAGGGAATATAGAACAACTCAGAGGTAATGAGGACATGGAGGTTCTATGTGAGGGGCGGTTTGTTTTTTATGGAAGGAAAATAACTCAGAGGTAGCATAGACGTGGTTGTTTCGAAAAATCTGTGGATCTGTTACCCTTTTTGTGTACTAAAAGTACGAGTATTGGATCATAAGGGGGGAGCTCTTTTCGGGAAGAAAGTTTAGAGGTATAATCATACATGACTTACTACCTGAAAGATGCAGTATAGATTTATCTGTTGTGATCAGAGTGTAAGTTCAGCGGTACCTGCAGGTACATAACTTGACAATCTGGGGGATTTGGAGTCAGCATGCGAGTTCAGTGGTACGAGCGGGTACATGACTCGTCATTTTGAAGAATTGTAGTCGGGATGTGAGTCCAGCGGTACCAGGGGGTACGTAACTCATTGCTTCGGAAGATTTATTTTCGAGATGTGAGGTCAGCGGTACCAGGGGGTCCGTAACTCATTGCTGTGGCAGATTTGTAGGCGGATGTGAGTTCAGCGGTACCAGCAGGTACGTAACTCATCACCCTAGTAGATGTCATTTCAGACATAATACTTCTTTAGGAACTTATCGTTGATGGACAACATGAGCAAGTCTCCATTTTGTTTTGCGAGGCGGTAAGCTCCATTGGAGAATACAGCATCGATGATGAACGGGCCTTCCCACTTTGGCTGGAACTTGTCGACAGTTTTGTGAGTCATAACCATCGGCCTCCGAACCGCCAGAACGAGGTCGCCCACTTGGAATGTTCTGATTTTAACCTTCTTATTGAAGGCTCCGGAGATGCATGCCTGGTACAGCTCGATTAGTTGTTGAGCTAATAGGTGCTTCTCATCCAAGGCCTCCAACTCTTGCAGTCGACGATAGTGATTATCATCTGTTGTCAACCGATAGGTGAGGGCGATGCGGAGCGAGGGGATTTGAGTCTCTAGTGGGAGAACTACCTCACTCCCATATACCAGAGAGAATGGCGTGTTTCCAGTGGCCGTCCGTACTGTAGTGCGGTATGCCCACAAGCATTCGCCGAGCTTTTCATTCCAGTCGCGTTTGTTTGATGACACAAAATTTTTGAGAAGCTTGATGATTGTTTTATTGAATGCTTCATCCAGACCATTAGCCGCTGGATTGTATGGTGTTGAAGCAATATTCTTGATTCGGTGTTTATCGCAAAACCGATAGAAGGTGTAGCTTGCGAACTGCGGACCATTATCATGGATGATCCTTCAAGGCAGTCCAAAGCGATAAACGACGTGATGCTTGAGGAAGCTGATCATGTTTGAAGTCTTTACTTCTGCAAGCGGACAGCCTCCGCCCATTTGGAGAAGTAATCTGTGATTGCGAGTATGAACGATGTCCTTTAGATGAAGGTGGAGTGATCGGACCAATGATGTCCATTCCCTATGCTTCGAAGGGCCAGGATGCCACCGTCGGATGTAGAAGCTCGGATGGCTGGTGGATGAATTCTGCGTGGACTTGACAGGCTTTGTATTTTCGTGCATAGTCTATTGCGTCTGCAACCATTGTGGGCCAGTAGTAACCCATTCGGCGAAGGCGATCCTGTAATTTTGGACCAGGCTGATGGGCCCCACAGATGCCATCATGGGCTTCACGCACGGCTTTTTTGGCTTCTATATTCGACAGACATCGAAGCAGTAATCTATCGTATGATCGCCGATATAGCATTTTTGTCTCTGTATCGTAGAAGAATCTGAGGGAACGTCTTCTGATAGAAGTGGCTTCCTTCGGATTCTCTGACAGGATGTCGTAGACTACGAAATCGATGAATGGTTGTCTCCAGTCTGGTGCTTCATCAACTGTCCGCGTGAAGTAACTCTCAACACATTGAACATTATTCCTGGGACAGACCAACTCACGGCCTATGATGACAACCAGATGATGAACATGATTCGGAACTGCTAAGGAAGCGGCAAGGCCTGTTAGGGCATCGACTTTAATATTCTGGAGCCTGGGAACGTGCTCTATGAAGAACCCCTCCAGGGACGAGATGATGTCAACTGCTATTTGGTGATAGGGGATCATATCTTCATGACGAACTTCGTATGAACCTCGGATCTGATGGACGATTAGCTGCGAATCGCCGTATGCTTCAAGGTACTCTACCCCCAGCTCTTTTACAAGTCGGAGGCCAATGACCAAAGCGTTGTACTCGGCCACGTTGTTTGAACAGGGCTCCGTGAGAGAATAAGCTTGATTGATCACCAACCCGGTGGAAGAAATTAGCACTATTTCGACTCCAGCGACGATGTTGTCCTTGGGCCCAATACTAGAAGTGCCGTCGAAGAATATTCGCCATATGGTACCATGGGAGGCCATATTTGAATTAGCGACCTCGTCTGGAATCTCTTCGTCAGTTTTGGTTGACTCCGAACCTGGATGAGCCGCTAAAAAGTCTGCCAGAGCTTGACCTTTAATAGCCTTCTGCGGGACGAAGATCATGTGGTAGGGAGACAGTAATATCGCCCAGGTAGCGAGGCAAGAGCTGAGTGCACCCGGCTTAGTCATGAGGACCCTGAGGGGTTTGACTCTTGATATAACATGGATGGTTTGTCCCGTGACATAGTGTCGCATCTTCTGAATGGCGAAAACCAGAGCAAGGTACTCTTTCTCTACGGCAGTATATCGATGCTCCGGCCCCATTATCATTCGGCTGAGGTAATAGATAGCTTGCTCATGGCCTGCATCATTGTTTTGTGCTAGTAGAGAACCGAGAGAATGCTCCATAGCTTGTACATAGAGCAAGAATGGTCTTCCAGCAATCGGGGCTACCAGGACTGGAGGGTTCGTCAGGTATTCTTTGATGCTGTCGAAGGCACGCTTGCATTCTTCATCCCATACGAATGAAACGCCTTTCTTCATAAGGTGGTGAATGGTTGACATCGTCCGAAGAGGTTAGAGATAAACCTCCTGATGTAGGCTAGCCTCCCTCGAAGGCCTCGGAGTTCACGGAGATTTCTCGGGGGACCCATCTCCATGATTGCCTTCGTCTTCTCAGGGTCTACGTGGATACCCTGGAAGGTGATTATAAAACCCAAGAACTTTCCGCTGGATATGCCCAAGAAGGATTTTATGGGATTTATTTTCAAATTGTACGCTCGTATCAGGTCGAACACTGTCCTCAGATCATACAGATGATCTTCCTTAGAGCGGCTTTTGATGGCGATATCGTCGACGTAGCATTCTACTGTCTTGTGCAGGTGGTCTCTAAAGATGATGCTCATAGCTCTTTGATAGGTGGCGCCAGCATTCTTTAAACCGAAAGGCATAACTGTGTAGCAGTATGTGCCAATTGGTGTTCGGAATGATGTATGCTTTTCGTCATCAGGGAACATCTTAATTTAGTTGTACCCCGAGAAACCATCCATGAATGACATACGCTCGAAGCCGCAGGTGTTGTCGATCATGATGTCTGTGATAGGGAGGAGAAACTCGTCCTTAGGACATGCCTCATTCAGGTTCCGAAAGTCGATACAGATTTAAATCTTTCCATTCTTCATGAGTACTGGTACTATGTTGGCGACCTAGTCTGGATGTTGTTCTTCGCAGATGAAACCACTGGTTATCAGTTTATTGACCTCAGCTTCAATGGCATTTATGACGTCGGGGCAGAACCGTCGTTGCTGTTGCTTGACCGGCTTTGCGTTTGGACGAATGTTGAGTTTGTGAAGGGCAACCTCTGGGTTTAGTCCAGTCATATCTTCGTAGCTCCAGGCGAACACGTCGATGTATTCTCTGACGAGTTGCAGTAGCGATTCCCGCTCTTCGTCTGTCAGATTCTTGCTGACAAAGATGGGTTTCGGAGAGGACTCATCACCGAGATCAACTTGTATAACCTCATCTTCGGTAGGAGGCTCTCTTTGTTCGAACCGCTTCTTTTATTGCATATCTAGCTGTTGTGCCCACGGCTCTAACTCAAGATATTCAGGAATGTCTTCATCTTCTTCATAGGCGTCGATGAATGCCATATTGACGGACAAGACTTGCCTGAATACGTCCCCGATGCTGACATCCGACTCGAAAGTTGGTGATCCGGTTGAGTGTGAATACCAGTCGCATTCCTCGTCTGAGCTTTCAGGGGTCGTTGCAGGTGTAACATACCTAGCCCACATCTGGTTTTGTGGTAGTAATCTCGTGGTTTCCCAGCGGGGACCGACAATTGTAAGGGTAATCGCCGTCCAGTGCCGTAGTTCAAGCCTGGCGTAGTTTCCAGATCATACCCCTATTTTTGCATGAGGTACTTGGATCGAGAACTATACAGATAAAGGGGCAGTCTCCCGGTGTCGGGTTCGAGATCAACTTCTTCTATCCCGAAGGGTTATGGATCATTCTTCCGGCCGAAGATGATTGGATGGTCCTCTCCCTCGACTATGTGGTAAGCGTCTTCCACTGGAGTAAGTTGATTTGCGGTGTAGACATTTGTCACCTGTGTGTGTAGGTGGGTGCCTATACCGTGTTCCATAGCATACATTGTACAAAGCTTATTAAGCTCGAGATAATTCAAAGATAACCCTTTATTGATGAAGGTATCTTTTCCAGTAGGATTACATCATCTGCGGATGGCGCATCAGTGTAAGCAGCCACATACTTGGCCAGTTCTGACTCTTCTTCAGCCACCCCCTGTGTAAATGAAGACTGAGAAGATGACTTGGACAGCTTAATCATCAGGGGGCTCTATGGAGGGAGCAGAACGTGGAGTCATTGGCGTACTAGCCACCCCAGTTTGGTGCTCGGTGCTGGACAGGGAGTTGTTGGCTGGCTAGCAGTCCTCGGCTTAGCGCCCGGCTGTCGATTCATTCTGGGAAGACGAATCGTCATTGGCTTGACAGAAGAATTGAGCTCCTTTGTTTGCTGCTGGCTAGCTTTAGGCAGCCTGATTGACAGTGGCTCTGTCGTGAGCCTTGGCGCTTGGCCAGACCTTGGCAGTCGGATTGTCATTTGTTCCTCCTGTGCAGAGAGGCTAATTGCGTCCTTACGCAGAGTGGCTGTAAGGGGCACAGTTATGCCAGGCTTGCGGGCTTGGAGGTGGATCGTCAGAGGTTCTTCTGATCCAGATGCTGCTTCAGTTTGAGCTTGAGTATCTCCTTCGGTGAGATGCTTCTTCGACTTCTCATACAAGCATGAGTCTGAGTAGTAGGATTCGACCCCTTTGAAGGGATCGATGTCGGCAAATTCTGTTCTCACGAAGCCATGCTTGTCGACGTACTTGAAGCACTGGTGCATTGTGGAGGGCACGATCATATAATCGTGTATCCAAGGACGCTCCAGGAGAATATTGTAGAAAGTGTCCGTATTTATGACATAACAGGTTACTTCTGACTGAAGGTCGCCGATTTGGCACTTTAGGCGAATCTTTCCGATCGGGTAGCTCCTACCCGAATTGAAATTGCTGATGGCGGTGCTTGTTGGCGTCAGGCGATGCATTGGGATGTGCAGATGGTGTAGTAAGCTTTTCGGGATGATGCGTATGGAAGAACCGAGATCAATATGCATCCGATCTACCTTGATCGTGCAGGTTGGTCTTGATGAGCATATCTTGCGGAGTGAAGACAATGTTCGGCATTGACCCTATGCAAGCGCTGTCCTGGAGATCTGCAGGCGAGCTTTCCCCGGTGAGGTTGGACTGAGCTAGATATGCATCGGCATTCTGAGTGCCACGCTTAGTGCGACGCGAACATCCTTGGAGAGTCTCAGGAGTTCGTATAGCGATAGTTTGGCCGATGTGTTGGCCAATTGCGCCAAGATTTCAAAGTTGTACGGCCTCTCCATCCCATGAGGCGTCTTCCTTCGGAGTGGTTTGTCGAAGCGGGTCTGCTTCGGCCTAGGCTTGTCGATCGTCGAAGGCTGCGAAGGTCCGGGAGCATCAGCGACTGTCGGCTGATGGTCCTCAGCTGAGTTACCCGGTGGAGGTTGGGTTTGTGCGCCGGAGCGGGTAACAACAGCAGTAGCTTCCTCGACCTCTTTCGAGATTGTGCGACATGATTTGACTTTCCCATTCTTCTTCTTGCTGGTGGAGGGAGGTACGGACTGAGTCACCTCAGATACCAAGTCCGGATGGACCCACATGATCTCCCCTCGTGATGTGGCAAGGGGCACTAGACCTGCAGCTTGGTCTCGGGGATGTGGAAGGTTGGCGACCTCCATCCTTGCTCGGGGGACAGGTACTACTCCGTCTTGAGTCTTTGTCGGAGAGAAGTTGCCGAATTGTACTGACCCCATATTGGCTGTTACGGTCACCTCTTCGAAATCAATGGCCAGGGCCTTAGAATCGATGAGATGCTAGATGTATCATTTCAGTTGGTAGCAATCATGTGTGGCATGGTGGACATAGCGATGATAGTGGCAGTATTTAGGGTTTTCCAAGTCTGCAGGACGAGGCTCACGCATGGGAGGAGGGAGATGAATTCGTCCTCCTTGGATGAGCATGTCTAAGATGGGTTTAACATGGCCATCCTCGAAGGAGTAGGTCATCTGTGGCTACTGCTTTTTTGCTGGCTTTGATTCGGGCTTTGGGGCTGTGTCGACCACCATAGACTGCTTGTCCTTGTTGTCTCGGTTGCTGGAGGAGTTACCACCGTTGTTGTTGTTGACGTTAGGACGTTTGCCCTTGTCTTCCCCTTCCGAGATGTGCAATCCTAGTTGGCGGGCTTTCTTCACCTTGTCTTCTGCGCTAGTAGCACTGATGATGAACGTCTTCCAATCCTTGAATTGACTTTCGCCCATCCAGAGGCTGATTGTCACGCCCCAGAACCAGAATACTGGAGAGCGGGGGCGAACATAGCCAGCTTCGTATATTGAAATGAAGTCCATCTCGCTATACGGTCACGGCTGTCTAGATATGAGGGTTTACTACAAGCCAACCGTCTCTTAATATCAAGCCTACTATCTCAATCTCAAGCAAATAATATAATCACAAGATGTTTGACCACCAAATATACAATAAAAGGCGTCCCAAATATTACATATCAGCTGATCATGAAGCTAGTCGTACAAAATGCTAGGACTAGCAAGAGTTAAGTCATACATGATCAACCCTAGGATTTGTTAATCATGCTTACAGCCCGTAGGCAGACAGTAAGTAAAGGTGCATCGAGCTAACAGGTGCTCGTCGGCTAAACGCCTCAAAAGAATAACTTTACAATAGAGTGAGCGAAACAAAATAGAAAACCCACTCGTAGCCCGGGTTCCTTCTAGTCGCCACCATCGGGCTGGAGGTTCGGTAGATCCTCGGGAGTTGCTCCGAAATCTGGCCACACAAAACCAGCTGGGTCAAACCCCAGAAAGAGCAAGTGCCACAAAGGAGGCCACGAAATAAGAACAAAAGCCAGCATATCAGAACATAAGAAAAGAAATAGAAGAAGGTACAAGTAATAAAGAGTGCAACAGGACAATAAATGACTAGTGACGTGGGACCATTCCGGGAGCCAGGTTACAACCCTTAAACCAGACAAGGACCGAGGTTGTAACCATTCGCCTGAACAGTACTCTGTCTCTACCCATTTATTGTTAGATAAGTAAAACAAGCATGTACAAGTGTTCCAAGTACAGGAGCTAGACAAGACTTAGACAAGCTGGACTCCATCCATTCACAAGCGGCCAAGCAAGTACTACGGTTTACTACTTAACTAACTAGGGTTATCACAAGCCTTAATTACTAACAAGATTCAAGTGAGAAATTTCCAGTCCCAAGCCCTGCAGACCATCTAGTTATCCTTCCGCGGGTTGAGAGTATGGTTGGGTACATCGCCCCCGAGACGATATACCCTTAGGTGACTTAGAGGGTGCAACACATGACAGTGTGCTGGAAATGTGCTCTACTCGTCGGCAAGCTACAAGTCCAATTAAGAGCGCCCAGATAACAAGATTGCCTGTGACTGGAAATTCTCCATGAACTATAGTTTGATCTAGTCATTAGCCTAATTCATATTTAGTATGAATCCCTGACCGTGGGAACCAGGGAGTCACGTCCTAGACATGATGCAAGACATGACAAGTAGATTGCACAAGCAAGCAAGCAGGAACACCCACGGTGTCAAGTTGATTATACGAGTCAAATTAGCCGTCGCAACAGCATCAAGATAAATCATATCAGGGTACTTGTCAGGAGTGCGCCACGACGGGCCACTATCATGTCAGGTTGGTCATGTTAGGAGTGCACCACTACGGGTCACTGTCGTGTTATGCTAGTTCCTTGTCATACCATGCCATGTACAATAGTCATTCCAAACATATTAAGTAAAATCAAGTTCATGACAAAAGGCGTAAGGATATAAAATGGGCGTAAAATATTTAATAAAATATCAATATACAGGGCTATAGAAGAGCCAAGCTTAAAGAAATAAAACCAAAACTCCAAGAGCCAATGGTTTGTGCAAGGGGTCAGGGGTTGGATTGCGCAGGGTGTCAGCTGCGCAGGGTGCCAAGTGCGCAGGGGCACAGGGCGCAGAGGCAGATGGCGCATGGGCCAAGTGCGCAAGAGTCAAGTGCGCCAGGGGCCAACTGCGCAGGAGTGAGCTATGCAGGGGTATAGGTGGCGCATGGGCGGACTGCGCAGGAGTGAACTGCGCAGGGGTGGATTGTGCAGGAGCAGACTGCGCAGGAATGAACTGCGCAGGGGTGAAGTGCACAGGAATGGTTGGCGCATGAGGCTGAGCGCAGTTCGCCAAGGGGCAAGCAGCGCGGTCGGTGCTGCGCTAAAGAGCGTAGGTCGAGAGGGGGGGTGCGCAGTCCAGCACTGCGCTAAATAGCGCAGGCTGCATTCTGCTACTCCAGGCCGAGAAGAACACCAAGAACACCAAGAATTCAAATTTTCATATCTTTGTCAAATCAAAGCCAAATCTAGATTTTCAAAGTTCTAACTTGAGTAAAATTGAATTTTTTTTCCACATGGAAGCATCAAAATCCCCAAAAATCCAACCAAAATAGATCAAAACCATATAAATCCGAAAATAGTTAAAACCTAGATCTAGAACAATGGAGACTCCAAATCACAAAATGTCAAGTTCTAATATTGATCACCATGGCCTAATCTAGATAATGAACAAATAAAATGTGGTTCTCATGTGGTGGCAAGGTGCACTTGCCTATGGGTGATGGTGTGTTGTGTAGAGGAAGGAAAAAGAAGGAGATGGAGAAAATAAATAAAAGAGTTATGAGGAGAGAGAAAAGGTTGGTAGAGTTGTAATGAGGGTGGTTGTGTTGTGTTGGGGGTGGAGCATAGGCTAAGGTGTTCCAAATGCATGATGAACCAAACCAAACAAATTCTTCTCCACAAAATAAAATCAAGTCATGCCAAAACCCGTGTTACGAGAAAACCAAAATTCTACAAGTCGAGCCAAAATACAATTACAGGCCAGAATCTGAGAAAATAAAATACAGGTCCAAGATACATGCAGGCTTGACAAAATACGTATTCAGAATATGGGTGTTACACTAATTGTGGGAAGCAGTCTCTTTCGGCAAATTTCAATCAAGGAAGAATCAGGGTTACCGGAAGGCAGCTTCATCGTGGTTTGGCGGAACCGCTCGATATAGTTTCTTATCAGCTCATTTTCTTCCTGAATAACATCCATGAGGGTGGACATTGTCACATCTTGTCCTACTTCATAGAACCTCTCCAGGAATATACGTTTAAAGCCGGTAAAGGAGTGGATGCAATTGTCCGACAAGTTGCGGTACCAGTCGAAGGCGACCCCCTCTAATGCTCCGATGAACAGCCACGTAAGGATGGCGTTGTCATGAGGCAGATGGTCGGTTGTAACTTCGAAGTAGGTGATGTACCTGCTTGCAAATGTCTTTCCATCATATGGATTGATGTGGAATGGTTTATATTTTGGTGGGAAGGAAACATCTCTCCACGCAACGGGATATGGTTGTCGTATCCTGAGGTCTTGGCAGTTTTTTCGGGCATGGAACATGGTCCGGAGCTCCTGGACCTCTCTTCTTTCCTTCCTGGCCTCGTCTGCAGCGGTAGAAGCCGATATTTCAGGAGGATTATCGCTCGGGTTTGGTGCAGCTGAGTTCGAGTCCGCATTGACCGCGGGACCCAAGCTTGTTTGGCCAGGCGTTCTTCCTTGCAGAGTTGGAATAGCCGCTTTGATCTCGTCCACCGACTTGACTAAAGCCTGCAGTATAGCCTCCAGAGTGTCGATGCATTGGCGATCACTGGGGCCTTCTTGGTTGCTGTCTGTCATGAACACCGTCCTCACATGATGAGAGATGGAAGGAACGGTAGAGGACGTGCCCTCTGAGTCATACCCTTGTACAGAGAAGTCGTCCGGGTATGTGGGAATGTTTTTCTCTGGTTCAGACTCAGAAAGAGTGGTACCTCCAGCTTTAGAGCTTGCCTCATCTTGGGAGTTGGGGACGTCCTCGGGGACGTCGGGGTCCGCTACATCTTATGATGGATGGTTGGTTCGATGAAGCCTTGTTGGACTTGGGATTATACGAAGGATCGCTTGGAAGGCTATACGATCGTGGCAGGAATCGTCCTTTGAATGTGAGTAGTGTTGAACCCTTCAAAGATCCTTTAGCTTCACGCTTAAAATAAGGATAGTATGCTATGTTTCTTGTTGAGTTGCTCAATAACACCTTGCATAGAATTTAAAAAGATAATGAAAGATAATAATCACCTGAACATAAACTGTTGTGGCTAAATGAATTGTATGCTTGTACGCTATTGTGATGAATTACATGACAGGTGAAGGCAAAGTCCCAAATACTTGGGCGGTGAGTATATCGCGCTTTGGCTTGATGAATAGTTGCTAAACATATGCTAAGTCCCAGGAACTGGGCGGTGAGTACATTGAGTTGGTTGGAAAGAATGTATGGTATCAAAGATGTGGCAAAGAGATTGGGTAACAACATTCTATTATCCTGTGCCGATGTAGAATGTTGATTTCACTAAGACCCTAGATGGGCAGATGATAATGTGAGCATTGGCTCAAGGCAAGATGGCAAGATGGCAATATAAATGAGAATGGTGGCTGAATTACTTAGTTTTCCTTATCATGCATTATATGTTTTTTTCTTAGATAAGTTGCATATAGTTGCATGGTCATGGACAACTTGTCGACAAGGTGTGGTTCCTCGAACGGTATTCCTGGGCCATGGAACCCGGTTCGTCCTAGGGAGAACAAGGATGGTGTCGACGTACTGACATCGGAATTATAGGACTTGCAGTGGGGGCTTGCTGTCGCCCACTGAAAGGACGCTGAAATCCTATGGTGCTGAAGTAGTAGCACGGTGTTTCGGAAACCTCCCATGGATTCGCACTCCATTTGGAGTTAGCCGTTCACCAGTAAGATGATCCAAGATGGCGTGTCACCAGTGACCTTCATATAGATAGGTCCGATACTAATGATGTTTTATGCAGGCAGAGTAAGTTATTACTCAAATACAGGGAAGGATGTTGGCTGTTGGTAAGAATCACCTAAACGGTGATATTTATATTGAATCATGATATTGTTCCTAACAATGTCTTGTACAGGCAGAGTAAGTATTATAAATGTACAGGGATGGCTACACGACCGTGGGTAAGAATCACCAAAGGGTGATAACAGTATGCTTTAAATTATATTGGCTATGAGATTTTCATGCTTTACTTCTTGTCGGCTATAACATGAAATTGACCCTAAGGCAACGAGAAAGACCACTGTTAATAATGTTCTATAACATGATTACTTAGTGTTGTCTTCTTAGGTGAGTTGGGCCAGCACCGCTCGCCAGTACATTGATGATGTACTGACCCACGTTGTGGGCAATATTACAGGTGTTTGCTTGGGGAGAAATCCTGTAAATCAGTGCTTGACATCGATGAATCGGATGGGTGTGCAGAAGCTCTTCTTTCAAGATGATGTCTTCTGCTATACGGGACATAATGTATGGAACAGTGGAACTCAGTTGTACTAGTGAGATTATAGCCATATTGGCAAGTTCATTGTAAAGAAGTTGGTATATTCATTGTAGCCTAAAGGGCAAGTGTATACATTCAGTTGGTCATTCAAGAGTCTTGTAATCAATTGTAAACTCTGTATTTCATTGCAAGTCTTGTAATCCATTATGATTATCAATAAAGAGATACATTTCTTTATATCTTGTGTGACTTCAAATTATCTACTTGGTTCTGCTGCGTTGTCGATGTTTTCTGAGAAATACCAGGAACTTTAATGGTTTTGCCTTGTACAAGTGCAATCTAGACTTGTACGGCATCACACCCAGTAGCTAGTTTTCGATCCTCCGGGATCAGGGCATGACATAATGGTATCAGAGCACGGCTTTACGTCCTTGGATTCCTATTCGATTTGTTTCGAATCAATGTTGCTACTAAGATGATTCTAAGCTGCTTTTGCGATGATTCAAAGATTGCTTCCGCGATTATTCAAAAGTTGCTTCCGCGAATACTCAAAGTTGCTTCCGCGATGAAATCAAAATTACCTCTATGATGATTCATAGTGCTTCTGCGATTGTTCTGTGTTGCTTCCAAACTATTCTAAGTTGTTCCCTTGACTGAAAGTCTGTTGATCATTCTAATCTCTCACTGGGTGTTCCATACAATAAGTCTAAATATGTGGGCTGTGATATGTGTGCTTTGTTGAATTTCTAAAAGATACCAAAAAGAATAACAATGATGCGATGTGATAATAAGTTTGTGATGTATGCTGGATGTCTTATGTGTGGGATTCATGGAGTCGATTGTTATGCAGCAATCGACAGTGGGTGATGGCATGGTATGTTGGAACAGAATGTGCATAGATTTCAGTGAATGGAAATCGACAGAAACATGAGTCAGTATTTGTGGTCAGCATAACCACTGCAGGATGGATTGTCCATATTGGACGTTGGTTTGATGCGAAGGAATATTGTGTCGGAATGGCTTGAGCTCTGAGTGGTATATTACATATACCCTCATCGTGATAAGATGTCCCTTGACCCTTGATGTGTTTATGATTTTGTGATTGCTTTACCTATAAGGTATTGGATGGTATTGAGTCGTAGCTGAGCTTACGATTGATACATGACGGCTAGGAATGTTCCTTGATAATTAAGTTCGGATGACCCATTGTGAAATTTTGATGTATTCGGATGAACCATCGCTAGACCTGGACGGTTAGCATTATGTTGGGTAATAAGAGAATTGGGAATATGAAATGAATGCCTTGGATGGAAAGGAAACGAATTGCAGGTTCAGGCGAAGACTTGAATTAGTTGGGTAAAAGGATTGTAGGCTTGGTAATGATGGTTTGTGTTGCTATCAAATGATTGGAAGAATAAGATGGACCGAATACTGAACGCTGTTGGAATTGAGTGAAAGAAATTGCATGTTGGACATCGGCAGAATCGATGGTGATGTTAGACGCTTATCGGAATGTTGCGAATGATTTAGAAGATGCAGAGAGTTTCATCAACGACCGAAAAGATTGAGAATGGGATTGAGGAATAGATGATCTTAGCACGTGGTACAGTGTGCTTAAGAGAAATTGATGTCCCGAATTAACAAGTTATGACTCTTGACTACTTTGAGGCATAGAGAATGGGTACTTGTCCCTTAATGCATGAAAGAGTAGATGTTCCTTACGAGAGTCGAATGGCTGGGATACAAATAAGTATCGAGGTGCAACGATATGTAATAGACCCTGTCGATAGATGATGTTGTCGCTTGAATAACAAGTTTGGGTGAAATGTAGAATTATTGGGTTATAACTTAGCTAACGAGTTATGTTATATCCACTAAGATGACCGATATACGAATGCTAGATGATTGGTGCTATAGAAATTGGATCGGCACATGAATAGTGAACTTCTTATGGAATCACAAGAAGATGATACGAAACGAATATTGATGATTAACGTGAATTGCTAAGAGATGACCGTGTTGGTGCTAGAAAATTTATAATTGATGCCTCGGAAGAAATATGATTATATAGTTGCCCTATTTCGTTGGTTAAGAGAGTACGGACCGTATCGATGATCTAAGAATGTAGGAAATGAATATGTCGCAAAGAGACAGTAGGAGGAGATCGTAAGTGATAAAATATTGAGGTAACAATGTTGGATTATGATTCGGAATAGTTGACCCGATTGAATAGACAATTTGAGTACGATATGAGGATGCAAGTTGGATTGAACAAGTGATGCTATGTCTATGCAAGTGAAAATTGAAAGTTTGGATATTCGATTGATAAGTTTTATATGATAGCTTCGGATTGACCCATAAGGATTATTGGATAGAATTGTCGGATAGATTTTGTCGGTTGCGGGTAAGTCTAGAATGAGTCTTCGTTGGATATGGCCCGAGTATGAGTACGGGTAGAAAGACTTGACCCTAGATTGTCGGCTGGTTGCCTAGAGTGTCGGTTGGTTGCCTAGAGTGTTGGTTGGTTGCCTAGAATGTCGGTTGGTTGCCTAGAGTGTCGGTTGGTTGCCTAGAATGTTGGTTGGTTGCTTAAGTTCAGATTGGTTGACTATGTTCTTCAGTTGTCCATGTTGGAAATAAGTTCATAAGATTGGGGTGGTGTCCCATGTCCCTAAGTTGGTCAGACCATAGAGTTGCCCCTATGATGAGAATTGGTTGCCTCTAAGATAAGAGATAAGTATGTCCATGATAGCTACTCATCTCATATGAGCTAGCTGAATGTTTGGTTTAGCTTAGAATAGCTGGCCGTAGAGACTTGACTGAATGCTAAGTTGACTGTTAGAAAACTGTAGGATGTCCCTATTGGTATTGTGTGAGTATAGTCGGAATGAGTAAGATGTGTTGGAAGGTAGGCTTCGGAATGGAATAAAGATTGGAAATTTTGATATTATAATATTGGATGGGATGACAGATCAAGTTGGTTTCGAAAACTTGGTTGCCCTTGTTGAAATATTGGGAATTGCTAAAGCTGGTTGGATTTGACTAATTAATATTCAGGAGCAAAAATTGATGATAGAGCATTGAGACAGTTGGAATAATTTCATTGACCGGATCAGAATTGATGATATAAGTGTAACGACGGAATTTTATAGTGTATGTAGCCGAGATTAACGAGAGCGAATGTGAATAGGAATGACCCTCGAAATTAATGTTGTTGGAATATGATAGTTGGCTATACGAGAGGATAATATGTTGGCTTGATCAATACGAAGAAATATTTGAGTACAGCGAGAAATGTTACTAGAGTGGGATGATGGTACAATTTGATGGATGAATCATGATCGAGAAATTTACAAGTTGCAAACAAAGTGTATGGATGCGAACGATGATGAGTACAATATTTGACCGATGAGAATCGGGGTATCGAAATGAAATGTGGCAATAGGATTTATCAACTTTGGTGGCATGGATTACAATGAACTTGAAAGGAATACTTGATACATCTAAGTCAGAATACTTTGGAGAATTTTGGATCGATTGTGGAAAATTTTCTCGAGTTGGAATTGGTAACATCTATTGTGTTATTAGTTGGTTGGGATATTGAATAAACAAGGAAGATTATACGAGATGCTCAAAAAGAATTACTGATGTTCGGGAAAGGAAGGTACACCGTAGCTCGTTCGTTTTCTCTATCACTGAACTTGGCTGAAGTGCATGTATTTCGGGGACGCCTAAAATAGGTGTATGACTCCAATTAAGTGGTATGCCGAATTCAAACGAAGCCACGGAGAGGATTATCATGTGCTAAAAATTGCACGAGTGTCGGAGGAAAGATCATAGAAAGGTAAACTATTTTGAATCAATTGGGATGCTGTAACGAGACGGTACATTACTTGAAATCAATCGAGAGATTGTGGAGAAATATTAAATGGTGCAAGTTGATTGTTGAAAAGTTGGTTGAAGTTTTGGGGATGAGTTTTGTTTTAAGTTTCGAGGACGAAACTTTTTCTGAGTGGTATATATTGTAGTGCCCCGACCCGCAAGATGCCTTATGATGGATGGTTGGTTCGATGAAGCCTTGTTGGACTTGGGATTATGCGAAGGATCGCTTGGAAGGCTATACGATCGTGGCAGGAATCGTCCTTTGAATGTGAGTAGTGTTGAACCCTTCAAAGATCTTTTAGCTTCACGCTTAAAATAAGGATAGTATGCTATGTTTCTTGTTGAGTTGCTCAATAACACCTTGCATGGAATTTGAAAAGATAATGAAAGATAATAATCACCTGACCGTAAACTGTTGTGGCTAAATGAATTGTATGCTTGTACGATGTTGCGATGAATTACATGACAGGTGAAGGCAAAGTCCCAAATACTTGGGCGGTAAGTATATCGAGCTTTAGCTTGATGAATAGTTGCTAAACAGATGTTAAGTCCCAGGAACTGGGCGGTGAGTACATTGAGTTGGTTGGAAAGATGTATGGTATCAAAGATGTGGGAAAGAGATTAGGTAACAACATTCTATTATCCTGTGCCGATGTAGAATGTTGATTTCACTAAGACCCTGGATGGACAGATGATAATGTGAGCATTGGCACAAGGCAAGATGGCAATATGAATGAGAATGGTGGCTGAATTACTTAGTTTTCCTTATCATGCATTATATATTTTCTTCTTAGATAAGTTGTACATAGTTGCATGGTTATGGACAACTTATCGACAAGGTGTGGTTCCTCGAACGGTATTCCTGGGCCATGGAACCCGGTTCGTCCTAGGGGGAACAAGGATGGTGTCGATGTACTAACATCGGGATTGTAGGACTTGCAGTGGGGGCTTGCTACCGCCCACTGAAAGGACGCTAAAATCCCATGGTGCTGAAGTAGTAGCACGGTGTTTCGGAAACCTTCCATGGGTTCGCACCCCATTTGGAGTTAGCCGTTCACCAGTAAGATGATCCAAGATGGCGTGTCGCCAGTGACCTTCATATAGATAGGTCCGATACTAATGATGTCTTATGCAGGCAGAGTAAGTTATTACTCAAATATAGGGAAGGATGTTGGCTGTTGGTAAGAATCACCTGAACGGTGATATTTATATTGAATTATGATATTGTTCCTAATAATGTCTTGTACAGGCAGAGTAAATATTATAAATGTAAGGAATGGCTACACGACCGTGGGTAAGAATCACCAAAGGGTGATAACAGTATGCTTTAAATTATGTTGGCTATGAAATTTGCATGCTTTACTTCTTGTCGGCTATAACATGAAATTGACCCTAAGGTAACGGGAAAGACCTCTGTTAATAATGTTCTATAACATGATTACTTAGTATTGTCTTCTTAGATGAGTTGGGCTAGCACCGCTTGCCAGTACATTGATGATGTACTGACCCACATTGTAGGCAATATTACAGGTGTTTGCTTGGGAGGAAATCATGTGAATCAGTGCTTGGCATCGATGAATCGGATGGGTGTACAGAAGCTCTTCTTTCAAGACGATGTCTTCTGCTATACGGGACATAATGTATGGAACAGTGGAACTCAGTTGTACCAGTGAGATTGTAGCCATATTGGCAAGTTCATTGTAAAGAAGTTGGTATATTCATTGTAGCTTAAAGGGCAAGTGTATACATTCAGTTGGTCATTCAAGAGTCTTGTAATCAATTGTAAACTCTGTATTCTGTTGTAAGTCTTGTAATCCATTATGATTATCAATAAAAGATATATTTCTTTATATCTTGTGTGACTTCAAATTATCTGCTTGGTTCTGCTGCGTTGTCGATGTTTTTTTAGAAATACCAGGAACTGTAATGGTTTTGCCTTGTACAAGTGCAATCTAGACTTATACAGCATCACGCGTAGTGGCTAGTTTTCGATCCTCCGGGATCAGGGCGTGACAATGTGCCCTCTGAGTCATACCCTTGTACAGAGAAGTCGTCCGGGTATGTGGGAATGTTTTTCTCTAGTTTGGACTCAGAAAGAGTGGTACCCCCAACTTCAGAGCTTGTCTCATCTTAGAAGTTGGGGACGTCCTCGGGGATGTCGGGGTCCGCTATATCTGTTGGGTGAACCGTTTCCCCTGGATCGTCTTCTTGGAACACCAAATTGTCGTAGATGTTTGGAGGAGTACTACCCCCGGCTCCGATGCCTTCAAGTGTGGCAGATTTTGTCTTTGAGCGGGTACCTTTTTAAACTCCTCCTGTAACTGTGGTAGACAAACGTTTAGAAGAAAGTTTCTTGGTCACGTCGGTTAAAATTTTTGGGCTGGAGACATTTGTTTTCTTTCCTCTACCGCTGCCAGGAATCTTCAGAGCAGAATTACAAGAGGCGACGAGAAGCACCCCTTCTTCTGAGCTTGGATGTTGCAACCTTTGGAAGATTGACTGCCGGTCTTTTTGTACGGCTGACTTGTTGCAACAGCAGTTGACAATAACTTGGGTGCATTGATGTCCTTGACAGGACTCTTTGCACGTCAAATCTTCGTCTCTTTTTTTGCGCTTGTGAAGAATCACGTTGCACAAGTCACCTGCTTTGTGGGCTGGGGAGTCCTGAGCACATGAGTGTGTTGGCCTCATGCCTGCTCCCTGATATGGGGGTAGCGTGAGTACTTGCCCCTGATCCTTGTTGGGAGATTCTTGATAACTATCCCGTTCGTTGGCCGCCGGGGGCTGGATACGGGTAGTTCTGTACAACTTTCCATCAGGGGCCCGAGTAATAGTCAGCGGGATGCCCTGGTGGTCGGAAGTTGGAACAGTCGACTGAGCTCGTCGAGCCCGCGCTGCCCGAGACTTCTTCCTTCTAGCACCTGAGAGTGCGTAGTAGGAAGAGTCCAAGCTGGTCACAACAGAGTCTGGCATATGCTTCAGAGAGCCTCCATGGTCAGGACCGTACGAGAGGCGATCAAAGACTGGCCATGAGCCGCATGGAGTAGATAGCATGCGGCTAGGATCGGTAGCCGTGCAGGCTGTCTGCATGCGGCTATCCTTTGTGGCCGTATGAACTTTCTGTATGTGGCTAGAAGTCATGGCCGTGTAGGCTGTCTGCATGCGGCTGGCAGTTCTGGCCGCATGAGTTTTCTCCATGCCGTTGACAGTTGCAGCCGCATGAGCTTTCCCCATGCGGTTGGCACCCTTATACGGCTTGGATTGTACAGAGTTCCTCTTTGCCCCTGCATGTCCAGCATCATAGTGTTTTCTTCTGCCAGACTTGGGGACAGCATAGTCCTCTATGGTCTGAAGTGGGGCTACACGTGAGACTTCTCCGCTGTCTCGGGCAACAGGGAGTACTTCTTCGAGAGCTTGGAGAGGAGCAAATGATTTGGGTCTCCACTCCCTGCGGGCCTTCTTCGTGCGGGCTCGCTGCTGGACCGGGCAAGCGCTCCCGTCGGAGAGCATTTCTTCAAACGCCTGCTGGTCGAACTGGAAGACCAGCATTTGTTGAGTGGAGCCAAGTTTGGCTGCGTCTGATTGCGTCACCAACTCCTCAGCCATGGAGAAGTTACTCCCCAGCAGAGTCGCCATCGTGTTTACCATTGATTATAAAAGAACAGAACAATTTATATGGGAGGACTGGAGTTTTACTTCATAATACAAACTCGCTCGTACAAAGAAAGCCTAGGTACGAAAATCTAGGTACAGCAGTCTAAGTACGATTGTTTAGTTTTGATTCTAGGGGGTGACGGTAGAGGCTCGGGAAAGCGACGGCCGCTCTGCCTTACTCCTTGGACGATCAGACGTAGCCTTGGCTCTGATGAAGAAATGCTCTCTGGATGGGAAGACTCTTCTGTGCGCGCCTTTTTGTTTCTCTGTGTGTCTAGCCGGATGGAGAGGGTCTCTTTTGCAAGGGAATGGCACCTTGCTATATTCTTTTTTCTTTATTTCTCTGGATCCGATCCTTTTGCAAGGCTGGCACCTTACTATTTATAGGAGTGGGGTGTGATCATTAGGGTTTGCAATGATTCCCTCCTTGAAAAGTCGGCGGCCAATCATCTGGGCTATTAATCTTGATTGCATAATATCTGGGCAATTGATTCTTGATTGCGCCAAATCTGTATGGGCAATTAATGCTGATTGCAATGAATCCTCATAATCTGTTATGACAAGCTCGGATCTCCCGCCACGTGTCCTATTTACTTAATCACATCAAATCTGATTTGATTTGAGTAATAATGGTGATTGCACTGAATCTGGTTGTCAGGATTTACGAGCAGCCATAACTCCGAGGGGATAAGACAGCCACGTGTCTCAACTTGTCATGAGGATCGCCACGTGTCTCAACCGTCATGAGCGGGGCGTCTGGCAGAGCCGCATGAGTGTGGTCTAAGTGAACCGCATACGGGTGACTCCCAAGTCCTAGCCGTATGAAGGTAACCACCGTATGGGGGCAACAGCTTCATGAAGGAGGCGACCACATGAAGGAGGCAGCCGCATAAAGCGGGCAGCCACATAAAGCGGGCAGCCGCATGAAGGGGACAGCCGCATGAAGGGCGCGGCCGCATGAAGTGGGCAGCCGCATGAAAGAAGCAGCCGCATGAAGGACGCTGCCGCATGAAGCGGGCAGCCGCATGAGAATTGACAGCCGCATAGGGATGGCAACCGCATGGAGTGAGCAGCCGCATAGGGGTGCTTGGGACTTGACGGATCCTGCCAGAAAGATTTTCTTCTTTTCCCAAGGAGCATGCCATCATCATTCCAGCTTTTATGTCAGAGCTGTCATTCATTGTGTCAGAGTTGTCATTCATTGCGTCAGAGCTGTCATTCATTGTGTCAGAGCTGTCGTCAGAGCAATTAATTGGGAGTAGAAGTGGGTCGCATGTCTTTGCCCGAGCCGTATGGAGCTGTTGGGGAGTCTCGAGCCGCATAAAGTTCTGAGCCGTATGAGGCTCCCTCTGTTTGGAGCTGCATGGACTTTTCTTGTCCTTTTCCATGCTTCTACACCAGTCACTATTGAGTATTCTAAAAATTAAAAATCTGCATTTGGAAGAAGTAATCATACCTGAAAAGTTTGACACAATGAGGACACGATCTACTCGTCCGACACGTATTCTGATTGCTCGAATTCCACTCGGGCATTCAATCAAACACATCTAAGACAATAACAGAGGATTAGTTCAGACAAAATCTCTAACAATTCTCCTTAGCTCAGTGAAGACACATCAAGGAAAAATCAAACACTTACCAAGATCCTTTCTATAAATTCGTCAAGAGTGAATTACAATCAATCGATTCAAAAAGTCTCTGATCAAAATTCCCAGAAGAATTTAAGAACCAAAAATGATTTACTAAATCACCAAAGAAGTTCTCAGATTCGGAACTTACCAAATGGAATTTGTCAATTCGAAAAACAATTACAGACCAAGAAGATCTAGATCGATCGATCCCTCGATTCTGATATGGACGCAAGAATTCCATCAATTACAGCGGTCAATCGAAGGATTCATGACAAGGAAAAGGAGATCAAATGCTCACCTCAATAATTTGATGAAGGTGACAATGATGACTCTGACTGCTCGTAGAGAAAAGAGTCGAGGATCTGGTCGCGCCGCCGATCGGAGAAGAGTACCCACCGACGTGTTGTCTCTCTAATGATGAGCAACGTCGCTGCGGTCGTGGCTGCCGGAGTAGACCGCCGCTCCTTTCACCATTGTCAGGATTAAAACTCCGGGGAGAAGAAAGAATGCGGAAGAAGAGTTGGCTCTGTGAAAGAAGAGTGGAATTAAAAATTTAACAGAGATTTGAGGGATTTAAATAGGCTATTAGAGAATGCCAATGGCGGGAAATTGGTAGATGTAGCTACAATAGCTGACAGTTAGGAAAGAAAACTTTCAAAATTTGGTTATAAAGTAGTTGAATTTGAAATTCAAATGAAGAAAAAAATACTTAAGTGCTGATTTAAAGACTAAGCCCATTAATCAATTAGCAGAGGCCCAACTATAAGTTGGCCTCAGGTTCCTAAGTATGGGCTTCAAATCATTTTATACAAGGAAAATTAATATTCAACTAAAGAAAATCCATTCTTCGATTTACCATTAATAAAAAAAATATTTTAGAAATTTAAAATATATGAGAAAGGTGAAGTGACAACTTTTGTCTAATTTTTACATCCATTTTGGGATTCTCAGAGAAAGAGAAAGGAAAGATAGAAGATGAGTATTGATCCGATGTTGGTGCCACTGTAGGAGTACATATAAGGGAAGTTTGATCATTGCAAAGTAGTTTCATGTTCTCTCGACATTTCTCTAATCGGTGGCTAGTTTCTGGCCTTTCTTTCCTTTACTTTCACGTCTTAATAAAAAAAACTATCTCTTTGTTTCCTTTATAAGGTCCTTTTGATTGACGATGCTGCAGTAAAAGTAAAAGATAAAGGAAGTTGCCTGTGTGTTGTTACTGATATTAATGGAAATATCGAACTTATAAATTGTTAGTGCATTTATGCATGAAGATGATATAATAGACTCTTAAACATGTAATTTAGTGATATTGTATTCTGAGCTTTCATATGGAAAGCGTTATAGAAATGGTTTCGTCCATAGAATAGTTGGTAATGATTTAGTACCAATGGATCGCCAACCGCAATAATCCTGAAATGAAAAAAAAATGTGTTATGAGCAGTGGCTCAAGAAATGAGAAGTATGAACATAGATTTGATAGCATTTATTTCAGTTTCTCTACTATGCATATTATGTCTTATAGCTAAGTTGCATACGCATGGTCAAAACTTGTGCACAAGGTTTGGCTTTCATCAAACGGTATCCCGGGCACCGGGATCGTATCAGCTTGTGGGAAAAATATGTGGAACGTACTTCAAGCACGAGTTATTACGGGATGGCTAGCTATCCGGACTAGAATAGCGCGTTGTAATACCCTTTATGATCCTTCTTGGTATCGAAATCACTAATGACCGTCATGTAGATATGTTGTATTTCTAATAATTAATTTCCAGGGATGGTAAGTTCAATCCTTGTTTTGCAGGGATGGACAATCGTTTGTGGGTAAAAAATTACTATATAAGTGATATGCTCATGTTTATGTTTTATGTTTCCTAATTATGAATTGTTAATAGACTCTAGCTATAGTAGAAAGATCACATTAATAAACTTGTATGCTTCATATATTTGGTGTGTCAGTTTGGGTGAGTTGGGTTGGTATCGCTCACTGTAAACCCCCTAAATTTCTACTACGATTTTTTTAATATATTTTTGTACTTATTTTGTACTTCGTATCTACACGTCGTATACGAATTCACATTGTTGTATTTGCATAGCGTACGAGAATTGCATTTCGTGTTTGCTCGACGAGTGCGAATATGTGTCGAGGTACATATTTTAGAAAAATATTTTTATTATAAATTTTATTTTATATAGGAAAGTACATGTTCAAATAAATGTGATAAATATTTTATTTTGTATAAAAGAGTTATTTTGTTCGTCGTTTAAGAATAAGTATTGATTTGAAAATTTTTGGTTTATATGAAATGTATTCCAAAAAATTTACGAAATTGAAAATTTGTTTATTAATATAATTTTGTTAATTATAAAAGCTATTTTATGATTTAATATTATTGATTTTCGAAATTAATTAATGTTATATTTTAATATTCATGAAAAAGATATTTAAAATTTTGTTTTATTTAATATTTGAATTATTTTGATAATTTATATTGGGAAAGATTTTATTTTAAATAGGCATTAAATTAAAGGTAGTTTATCTAGATTGAATTGGATTTGATTGCTTAAATTCTAAATCGATTTAAATAAAAAGATGGAATTATCCATCGGGGTTTAAACCATTGCAAGTCCTTATCCAACTGGGAATTCCCACCTCCTATATAAGGAGAGGTACTCATCCATAAATTCTACCACACCCAAACTGTGCATCGTGTCCGTGTTCATGCCTTCCCATCCACTATTTATTTTCTTTTACAAATACATTATCTTTATCGCGTCCGACACACCCAGACGCATCTCCTCGTCACCATCATCGTGTCAGAAACACCCGACACAACCCAATTCCTAGCTATCCCTAAGGAACTAACCATGCCCCGTGCCGCCATCTCCACTGCTACCGATGTCCCCGGCCAACAACTGACCAACACCATCCACGCCTACCGACCTTCGCCACCACTGCTACCATCTCCCTGTCCTCCTTCCCTTCGGCCAGAACAGCACACCCTGTGACGACCCGCACACGCTTTTCAGATACGAAACGTGTCCAAGCCAGCCTACGCCGCAGAGTCGGCGGTAGAACGCTGTCACGGCCAAGATGCTCAAATCACAAAATAACAACTTTATTGCTCATTCACATTTTTAAGATTTATTACAACAGTTACAAGATTTGCAATATTTATATTTAAAAGGAAATACCAAATTCTTATATATTTGAAAATGCTACAACATCTATCTAAAGTCTAGATTTGGTCTGCAAGTACACCCGTATCTCCCAAAGCTAAGTGAAGCCACAGCTAACCTGAAAAATGATAGTTTTCAGTCAGGAATGGAACAAGCACACAAACCGATGGCAATACGAAAACATAATAGAATTAACAAGACATAAAAATAACATATGAGAGATGAAAACTAGAAAGTAACAGATGACACGACGAGTGGTGGAGAAGACAAGGAAAAACAAATAAAATACAACTACCTATGTGATGTGAAATATCAGTTTCGACATGTGAACGGCTAGGAGGTAAATCCGGCACCCTGCACGTGTCATGTGCAGCAGCTATTATTCAAGAATAGACTCATGGGATAGTTCTGGGTAGTCCACATGTCTACTAAGATATTTTTCCTCCCGACTACTCCGTGTGACGAGCGTGTCAACAAGCAGCAAGACATATATATAAGCATAAAATAAAAAGACTACTATGAATCAAAAGCAATCAGAAAGTATACTTGCATGTGGTTCTTTGCTGGTAAAACCGACATTTCTATTGAGTTCATCATAGTCCGATTGGCTAGTGTATATGCAAAAAGTTATGATTTGTAAGAATTAGGGACGCACGATTAACCACGATTTAATATTGATCTAATCTAATATAGAAAAGAAAATTCTTAATAAAATTTATATAATAATATTTTAGAAATACTCGTTATGGCAACCTTTTGAAAATATTCCAATCATAAGGTTCGTTATTTAAAGTTTGTAGGAATAATATATAAAAATTCAGTAGACCATCTGTTTTATATAAGGACAAAATATACACCTTTAAAAATATTTATACATCAAAATAATATATTTATCATAACCATGAATATATATAAACAAGTCCAATTTGATATATCCTAAAAGTCCAAAAATATAATAGGCCCAAACCCTTATAAATCTTATTCGTCAATTATTAAGTCTAAGTCCAATGGACCTATAGGGCCCAATACTCAGCCCAAAAGACTTAGCCCATAAGACTTAGCCCATAGAAAGATAAACAAAGAAAAAAATAAAAGAAAATCAAACACTCCTCTCTGGAAGAGAGAGAACACAAACTAAACAAAATTGTAAAAAAGAAGCTGAAGGAGCAGAAGAGGGAAAGGGGAGACTCGCAGGGGTGAGAAGAAATCACGGCGTCGGCCCGAAATCGGAGCGATCGCGGCGGCGCTCTGGCTCGGGGAGGCGCGCGTGAGGCGGAGGAAAATAGGTGTCGGCAGCGAGGGTTTTCGTCGGAGGCTTCGTCAACTGCGGGTGGCCAGTGGTGCGAGCCCGGGCCCACGTACTGGGCGCTTCACCCCGACTGGCGAGGACGGTGACTCACTTCTCCTAGCGGTGGCAGCGAGGCCGGCAAGGCATCGTGCTCCCAGAGGACTGGCGAAGGAGCGGTGAGGGGTTCGCCCCACTCGATGTGACCAGTGCGGATGCGACGTCGGTCGAGGTCGGTTGCGGCGTGAATAGATGACGAAGGACGGGAGCGACCGGGGTACGAAACACGGCTGTGGTGGCGTCCAATCGGAGTGCCGACGTCGAGGCAGCTGCTACGGGGACCACGGCCGGCGAGGAGATGCTCCGCGGTGGGGAAAGCGGGCGACGGACGTGTTGGGAAAGAAGCGCGGAAACCTTTTCCCAAACCGGAGAGTACCTGCGAGAGGACCGAGCAAACAACGCACGAACCCAAAAACAAGCACACAAAAAACAACCACGCAGACACAGAGAATTTTTGACGTGGAAACCCTTGCGGGAAAAAACCACGGGACGATCGGAGTCCAACCCTGAGAAGCCTCCACTAATGGAATAGAAGAAATACACCCTCTACAAACTCCTCCCGATCCAAATCGGATCCCCACAACACTCAGAGATAAGAACAATGATTACAAGGCTACGAAGAGCGAGAACGACGAGTAGAGATTACCCGAACACGATCTCCTTCGAACAGCGATCTTCAATCCTCCGTCTTCTTCTCCGAAGTTGTAATGGCACTCTTGCCTCCTTCTCTCTCAAACTTGTGTTGTCCAATGCGATTATACGATACTGAATTAGGGTTGAGAAAACTCAATATATCTTCCTAATCCCGCAACCAACCTGGACCGTTGGATTAGATCTAATGATGAAAACTCATCCTGAAATCCGCTTCAGCCCCCCGACATACAGAGTTCGGCCAGAACTCTGTGTGGGGCAACCAGCATTGGGTGGCCAAACCCTGGAACGGCCAGACCGAGTTCGGCCAGAACTCGGCCTGGGACCGAGTTCGGCCCGAACTCGGCAGACTTGGTCCAGAACCCCCTTTGGGGCAGCAGCAGCAGTAACAACTACTCCCGAGCTTCTTCGACATCGGACGGCGCTCGTCGCACTCCGGTATCTTCTCCATATAGGTTGGGAACCCCACCCACTCCAACAAATCTCCCCCTTCACAACTATGGGGAGGACGTCGTCATCCCGACGACCTGCCTGCAGTACTCAAACTTTCCCCTTGGTAGAATCTTCGTGAACATATCAGCTCCATTGTCATCTGTATGCACCTTCTCAAGCTCCGCGTCCTTCTTCTCAACCACATCCCGTATCCAATGATACCGAGTCTCGATGTGCTTGGACCGGCTATGAAACGTCTGATTCTTCACAAGATGGATAGCACTCTGACTGTCGCAAAGCAAAGTATACTGCTCTTGCTTCAGTCCCATTTCCTGCAACAGCTTCTTCATCCATAACAGCTCCTTGCAAGCCTCCGTCGCCGCAATGTATTCTGCCTCCGTCGTCGACAAGGCAACACACTTCTGCAACCGCGACTGCCACGACACTGCTCCTCCCGCAAACATCATCACGTAGCCTGAAGTCGATCGCCTCGTGTCTACATCTCCAGCCATATCAGCGTCGGTATACCCAACCAGCTTCGGCTCGTCACCACCAAAGAAAAGTCTCCAACTAGCAGTGCCCTAAAGATATCGTAGAATCCACTTGACCGCACTCCAGTGTACCCTTCCAGGATTCGAAAGATACCTGCTAACCGTACCAACTGCATGAGCAATATCTGGCCTCGTACACACCATGGCATACATAAGGCTTCCCACAGCTGAGGCATATGGAACCCGCTCCATATCTTCCTTTTCGTCCTCGGTAGATGGACACTGCTCCTCAGTGAACTTAAAGTGAGCCGCGAGGGGGGAACTCACTTTCTTCGACCCGTCCATCCCGAAACGCTGAAGTACCCGGTGAATGTACTTCTTTTGGGACAAGTGTAGCAGCTTGGATTCTCTCTCTCGGCTGATCTCCATCCCAAGAATAGTTTTCACTGTGCCCAAATCCTTCATAGAGAAGGCCGCGCCCAGTTGGCGCTTCAACTCCGCTATCCTAGTGGCATTCCGACCCACTAATAGCATATCATCAACATAGAGCAATAAAATGATGAAATCATCATCGGCAAAGTACCTCACAAATGCACAATGGTCCGATGTCGTCCGTGCATAACCATGCTCCCCCATAAACGACTCGAACTTTCTGTACCACTGCCTCAGAGCCTGCTTCAGACCATACAAGCTTTTCCTCAACCGGCAGACCAAATGTGACTTGCCCTTCTCACAGAATCCCTCCGGCTGCTCCATGTACAACTCCTCCTCAAGATCACCGTGGAGGAACGCCGTCTTCACGTCCATCTGCTCGACCTCCAAGTCGAAACTGGCTGCTAATGCTAGCACCACCCGAATAGATGAATGCTTGACGACAGGCAAAAAGATTTCATCATAATCTACGCCTTTCCGCTGACCGTAGCCCTTGACTACCAGCCTCGCTTTGTATCGAGGGCGAGTAGCATCATCCGTCTGCTTCACTCTGAACACCCATCGATTCTTCAAAGCCTTCTTGCCCTTTGGCAACCGCACCAGATCATAAGTAGAATTGGTGTGCAAGGAACTCATCTCCTCCTGCATAGCCACCATCCACTCCTGCCTGTATTCGTCTTCCATAGCCTCTGCGAAACTTTTGGGCTCTCCTCCGTCAGTCAATAGCACATACTCATCCGGCGAGTATCTCGTAGATGGTCGACGATCCCTGTTGCTCCTTCTCAGTGGAGCCACTGGTGCTGGTTGTATACCGACAGCCTCCTCCCCTTCAGGAACTGCCTCTCCGGCATGCTCATCCTCCTGAGGGACACCCTGACCACCATCAGCAGGCTGATGATCAAGGTTGGGAGCAACTCCATGTACCGGCTCCCCCATAACTGGATCCTCCGCAATGTCCTCTGGAAACTGCTCGAAGTGAAATGACTCTAACTCAGGCAATTCCTCAGCCTCAGAAGGCGTCTCGGAATCCTGAGTGTTGGTCATGGTCTGATCCTCGACGAACACCACGTCCCTGCTTTTGTAGAGCTTTCCTTCCACTGGGTCGTAGAGTCTATAGCCAAACTCATCCCGACCGTAGCCGACAAAGACGCATCGCCTCGTCTTCGGCTCAAGTTTGGTCCTCTCGTCCTTCGGTACATGCACGAAGGCCTTACAACCAAACGCCCGCAGGTGACTGTATGACGGCTCCTTGCCGTACCATACTTTGTCAGGCACATCACCCTGCAAAGGAGCACTAGGAGACAAATTAATAATATAAGCAGCTGTGAGAAGAGCCTCACCCCAATAACTGCCCGGCAAGTTTGCTTCTGACAGCAAACACCGCACCCTCTCCATCAGTGTCCTGTTCATGCGCTCCGCTACACCATTGAGCTGAGGTATCTTTGGCGGAGTCTTCTGGTGTCGTATCCCTTGCTCTCTGCAATACGCATCAAAGGGACCGATGTATTCGCCGCCATTGTCGGACCGAACACACAACAACTTCTTGCCCGTCTCTCTTTCAACGGAGGCCTGAAACTCCTTGAAAGTAGGCAGCACCTGATCCTTGGTCTTTAAGGCATAGACCCAAACCTTCCTGGAACAGTCATCAATAAAAGTCACAAAGTAAGAAGCACCACCAAGAGATTTTACCTTCATAGGACCGCAGACATCCGAGTGAATCAACTCGAGCAACGTCGGCTTCCTCGAACTTGGGTGACTTTGGAAAGACACCCTATTTTGCTTCCCAGCCAAACAGTGCGTGCATTTCTCCAACTTTATAGACTTGAGCCCCGGAATCACTTTCCTGTTCACCAAGTAGCTCATCCCCTTCTCGCTGATATGGCCGAGCCGCCTGTGCCACAACTCGGTAGACGCGTCACTGACTGCGTTCACCTCATGTGCCCCCTCTGCGCTCCCCTCCATATAGTAGAGACCGGACTTCTTGCTTCCTCTGGTAATCACCATCGAACCTCTGGAAAGCTTCCACTGACTATTCCCGAAGAGACTGAAGAATCCCTCGTCATCCAACCTTCCAACCGATACCAGGTTGAAACGGATATCAGGGACATGACGAACATCCTTGAGAACAAGAACCGCACCCGTCTTCGTTCTCAAATGCACATCTCCAACGGCAACCGCCTTCGACACATCTCCGTTGCCCATCTTCAATACGCCATAGTCGTCTGTCGTGTAAGTGGCAAACAGTGCCCTATTGTGAGATACATGTGCTGAAGCCCCTGAGTCCACCAGCCAAGAATTGTCATCACAGGCGAGGTTAGTAATGACCTCATCACCTACGACGATCACATCGCCTCCATGCACCGAGGCCGCCGCTGTAGTGTTCTCCTCTTGCTTTCCCTTGTCGCCCTTCTTCTCTCTCTTCCAAGCGAAACAATTCCGCTTGATATGGCCCTTCTTACCGGAATGATAACACTCTGAGTCCTCGTACCGACCTTTGGACTTCCCTCTGCTCTTGTCTCTGCCACCACCTGGACCCCTGCTTTTGCCCCTTCCGCGGCTCTCTGAAACAAGTGCCTCTGAGTGGTGGGATGTGGATGAAGTGCCCTGAGAACGTCTCCGCATCTCTTCATTCAACACCCCGCTCTTGGCAAACTCCAGACTGACCACGCCCTCTGGAGCAGAAGCGATCATAGATATTCGTACGGTCTCCCACGAGTCTGGCAAGGTACACAGCAGCCACAGTCCCTGAACTTCGTCGTCGAACTTGACTCCCATAGAAGATAGCTGGTCAACCACGCCCTGGAACTCACTCAAGTGATCCGAAATAGACTCCCCATCCTTGTACCGCAGACCCATCATCGTTCGGATCAGGAACAACTTGTTTACCCCGGTCTTCTTCGCATACAACGATTCCAGCTTATCCCACAACGTCTTCGCGTGCTCAATATTGGCAACGTGATTGTACACGTTCTCATCAACAAACTGCCGTATGTACCCACACACCTGTATGTGCTCGAACTTCCAGTCCTCCTCGGATTTATCACTGGGCCTCTCGGTTGCAAACACAGGTAGATGCAGCTTCTTGACAAATAGCAAATCCTTCATCTTGCTCCGCCAATAATGATAGTTTGTGCCATTGAGGTTCACCATGCGCACCGGCTTCGCGTCCATCTCTCCTCTCTGGTTCCTCTGTCAACTCCTGACACCCTTTGAACCCAAAGCTCTGACACCACTCTGTTGGTATCAGCCAGAACAAAACCTATGCTCTGCTACCACTCTGTTGGGAAAGAAACGCGGAAACCTTTTTCCAAACCGGAGAGTACCTGCGAGAGGACCGAGCAAACAACGCACGAACCCAAAAACAAGCACACAAAAACAACCACGCAGACACAGAGAATTTTTGACGTGGAAACCCTTGCAGGAAAAACCACGGGACGATCGGAGTCCAACCCTGAGAAGCCTCCACTAATGGAATAGAAGAAATACACCCTCTACAAACTCCTCCCGATCCAAATCGGATCCCCACAACACTCAGAGATAAGAACAATGATTACAAGGCTACGAAGAGCGAGAACGACGAGTAGAGATTACCCGAACACGATCTCCTTCGAACAGCGACCTTCAATCCTTCGTCTTCTTCTCCGAAGTTGTAATGGCACTCTTGCCTCCTTCTCTCTCAAACTTGTGTTGTCCAATGCGATTATACGATCCTAAATTAGGGTTGAGAAAACTCAATATATCTCC
Organism: Iris pallida; assembly: GCA_029216955.1. NCBI lineage: Eukaryota > Viridiplantae > Streptophyta > Magnoliopsida > Asparagales > Iridaceae > Iris > Iris pallida. The sequence goes on from JANAVB010007596.1 coordinate 11,611,276, forward strand.
CTAATCCCGCAACCAACCTGGACCGTTGGATTAGATCCAATGATGAAAACTCATCCTGAAATCCGCTTCAGCCCCCCGACACACAGAGTTCGGCCAGAACTCTGTGTGGGGCAACCAGCACTGGGTGGCCAAACCCTGGAACGGCCAGACCGAGTTCGACCAGAACTCGGCCTGGGACCGAGTTCGGCCCGAACTCGGCAGACTTGGTCCAGAACCCCCTTTGGGGCAGCAGCAGCAGTAACAACTACTCCCGAGCTTCTCCGACATCGGACGGCACTCGTCGCACTCCGGGATCTTCTCCACATAGGTTGGGAACCCCACCCACTCCAACAAATAATTGATGTGGGCCCACCTATCATTAAATAGTCATTTTTTTATTTTAGTAAGGAAGGATTATTTTGGTCTTTCACCAATAATAACCCTTCCTTAATAAGTCATTTTCCTATTTTAGTCAGGAAGGATTATTTTGGTCTTTCACCAATAATAACCCTTCCTTAATTAAGCCTTTGTTTTTCCCTATATAAACTAGGGTTAGCCATCTTTTATTTTCTATGCTTGTATTGAGAAGAAACTCTCAAGTATCAATAAGAAGGATTTAGACTTTGTCCGTCCACCAAAGTTGGGAGTTTGTTCTTTTCTCATAAAAAGATCATTATCTTTCTCTGTTTCTCTTTTCTACAAATCTTTTGTGAATCGAATAGGTCGATTCACATCAATTGGACGTACGGTGTCTCGGCGGTGCCAGAGTGGAGGGGTCGGCACAAAGGATCGGTGGTTCGGAAAGTCTGAGAACGGCGAGGCACGGTCGACAGGAGGTCAGTGGCGGAGTCGCCCGCGGCCGAAACTAGGGTTAGGATTTTATTATTGTCATTCCTTTTTGCTGTTCAATTGGGTCGTGTTCGGATGTTGGACACGTGATCCCCTATCCCTTTTTGAGCTCGTGTCCGAGGATATGAGGATGTATTCTGATGTAATGAACTGGTGAAGAATGGTGGATATTGACAAGGACACGAATGCCCGGGGTCGGACCTGAGGTTGGACACAATATTGTTATGGCGATGCCTGTGGCAATGGTGGGCGAGCCACTGTTCGCCTGGTGTAGCTCCCCTTCCCGAAAATTGTAAAATATTTTTTTATTAATTCATTTTATTTAAATGATAATTTTTAGCCTGTACATATGGGTATATACGCCTTTATTTGCTTTAGTGAATTTCGTTATGATTATTATTATTATTATTTTATTAGCAATATTATTAAGGTTATTACTAGATAATATTATTGTATTGTAATGGATTATATTTTGTGTCGAATAATCGTTATAACACAGGTATTCATATTCATAGGAAATAGGTCCTAATCTAGGAATAGATGATACTGGGATTTTAAGGATATTATTACTAGTATATATATATATATATATATATATATATATATATATATATATATATATATATATATATATATATATATACACTTGCTTCTCTATATATAGGTAATAGGAATGTTTGTAATTAAAATATGTATTTAAAATATTACAAGTATTGGTGAGTTTAAGAATATATATAAATAAATATTTGTTTATAGGTATATGTACGTAAATATGTATAGATATCCATATATGGTTTTAGATATATATGTGTATGTGAATAAATACATATATATATATACGGGCATACGTGTGTGTATATAAAAATATATATATATTTATATGAATATATGTATATAGATAGATAAATAAATATTGATATGTATAGGAAAATATGTAGTGATATATATATTCTGTGTAGTATTATATACGTATAAATATGTGTATGAGTGTATATATATAAATAAACATTATATATGGGTATATTGGTATATAAAATAGTGTATATATATATATAGATATGTATATAGAAATGTGTATGTGTACATAAATAGGTATATGTAAATATACGCATATATATGGTGTGTGTGCATACGTATATACACGTACTTAAATATATATACATGTATAGATATATATACTTATATAATTAATAGATAAGAAAGAGGAATCAAATGAGCCTAAAACCATCAGCCCGGCCCAAGGCCAACAGCTAGCTCAGCCAAGCTGGGCTGTTCCCTCATCGAACTAAACCCCCCCCTGTGAACCCGAACTCACAGGGACCCAATTTTCCCATCTGTGCATAACCGAACACCAAAGGAATATATATATGAGAAGAACGAACAGAGCAAGGGATCGAAAAACCTAAACCCTAACCACGAAATCCCTGCCATGCCGCCACCACCTGGGCGCCTTCCCCGCGCGCCGCCGGCGCCACCGCGCACGCGGCCACAGGCCGGCCGACCCCGCGCGCGCGCGAGCGCGCGAGAACAAGAAGCAACAGCAGCAGTGCATCTATGAGGGCCACTTCGCGGAGAGATAACTTCCTCCGTGCTTGATCGTTTTCCGATCCAATTGCGCAGGTACGGAACTAACCTATAGGTCTTCAATCCCCTTCAAGTAGTTTAGGTTAATTCGCTTCATGCGCGTCGCAAATCGATTCCCAAAACTGGGAAAAATCTCGATTTCCAGGATTTAGAAACTGTCCCAAAGTCCGAAGTTGGCGGTCGATTTACGGCCAGAATATTGTGAAATTTGGAAAAGTGCTTGAACAGCCTTATTGACAACCTATACGAGATGGAAACCCTACTTTTAGATTTATTTTTCATCAATTATATTGCTGTTAATTTAACTTCAAAGTTCGGGAAAAATCTGTTTTCAAAATCACAAAATCGCTCCACACGACGTGCGTCACGCCAATCGGGACGACGTGGTCGCGAACCGAAAGCATCGAAAGCTGCGTAACGGCTTCGTGGTCGTGTGGGCTTTGACGGAATTCAAATTGGTCGCGTGTGCGCGACGAATTTGATGCATATCCGTCGAAATTCACCGTATCGTGCACTTTGCAAATTCCTCAATTACTTCGTGCACGCTCGTCAGATCGAGACGAAACTTGTGCCAACAGAACCGTATCATTTTTCTGGTCCTGCATGCCAAGTTTGGTCCAATTCTGAGACAGTCGAATCCGACGTCGTTTTGTGGGCCCCACGGTTCCACTCAACGGGCGATTTTGTACACGGCCTGCCGGAATCCAACTTTGGACATACGGTTGGGTTCGTATCGGAAAAATGGATCCGTAGACATGTAGTTTGACGACTTTAGAGACCATTGACTCTGGCACGCTTTTCGGTGCAAAGCGGGTCCAACGGCGGACATCGTTTTTGCCCGAAATTACCGTTTTGCCCCTATGTCCAGAATTGGACGTAAGGACCGGCAATCCTAGCTAATTGGACTATTCTGAGATCATTGGTATTGTTTATTTCAGCTTCCGGGGACTGTTGTACGGGTTTGACTATAGTGGCACATTGAGTAGTTCAGATTGTCGGTTTCACCAGCAAAGGACCACAGGCGAGTACGGTTTATTGTCTGCATTTCGATATTGATTTTCACTATATTTCATTGGTTGGCCATTGGTTATGTGATTATTTTCTATTATAAATTGTGGAGTCGGGAATTAGAAGTACCAAAGATATGTGATCTGACCATAGCCAGTGTTAGACATTGTAGACAGTGCTTATTTTCTGCAAGTAGACATTGTAGACAGTGCTTATTTTCTGCAAGTAGACATTGTAGACAGTGCTTACTTTTCTGCAAGTAGACATCGTAGACAGTGCTTATTTTCTGCAAGTAGACATTGTAGACAGTGCTTATTTTCTGCAAGTAGACATCGTAGACAGTGCTTACTTTTCTGCAAGTAGACATCGTAGACAGTGCTTACTTTTTTGCAAGTAGACATCGTAGACAGTGCTTATTTTTCTGCAAGTAGACATTGTAGACAGTGCTTAGACATTGTAGACCGTGCGGTGTAGTACCCCAGACCGATCACGTATCAAAGGTACTTCTAACAGTCGGGGAGAGTATTTTGTGTCAATTTACTTACTATTGGTTTTTATATTTCATGTTTATTTTCAAACCCATGATTGATGTCTAACCTTTGTTTATAGTCATCTTCTTTATTTGAAATTGCATTCAGTGAATTGTGCTCGTTCCATTCCTGACTGGAAACCAACATTTTCAGGTTAGCCGTGGATTCACTTAGCTTGGGAAGTGACGGGAATACTTGCAGACAAAAGCCTAGAGACTAGCTAGATAGTTGAGTTGTAGTCATTCATTTATTTGTACAAGTTTATATTTTTCTACAAATGTAAAACTTGTGATCATTGTAAATTAAATTAATTTTGTCAATGAGTATTATTTGTGAATTTGATCTTCATGGCCGTGACAGCGTTCTACCGCCGACACTGCGGCGTAGGCTGGCTTTGACACGTCTCGTATCTATTTAAAAAAAAATGGGTGCGGGTCGTGACAAGTTTTTGTGGTGGCCCATGCAGGTCTGTCTTCGCAAATTATGCGAACTCGTGATAGTACTTAAGTTAGTTGTACTATCGCGAGCCTGCGACTAGAACACGCTCATTCACGAACAAGGATTAATTTAATTTACGAGAATGACTAGGACTAGGAGTCCCTTATACAAAATTTACCGATGGGTAGTCTAGGCCATGCAATATAGATAAGGAGTTATTAATTTTGATAGTTATCAGAACCCCATAGGTACACTAGTATCACTTGATATGATGATGTAATCTAATTTGGATAGATTATTCCCTTGGTAAGGCAGGGCTTCATAGAATTAATGATCTAACCTTGATAAATGGTGCAATCCCTTCTCTTGCCCTTTGGACATCATCCTCATATCTTAACCCGAATTGCTTATTTAGTTTCTAGTTGCCCTAAGAATTATTATCCATTATAATTTCTGATTAGGTTAACCATATGCGAACCTCAAGTTAGTGTCGACTCAAAATTTTTATCAATAGTTGAATACACGTGGAATTGTTAGAATGTTTGTATTTCTTTGTCTTCAGTTATTTCCTCCCAGTTTACCTTTTATTTTAAAGGTTGTGACTGATAGATACCTACATGTTTGAATATTTAGAAACCCATGAATTCTCACAGATATAGTTAAAGGAATGTTAGTTAACTCCCAATGGCAGGACAGCAGCGCACTGTCGCCATTTAATTAAACTTTGGAGACTATGGATACACTGCAGCCAGCAGCGCACTGGCGAGACACAACCCCTAGAGGTGAAAATTAGTTTAAGAAATATGGGTTATAGAATATTGCTAGAAATATAACTAGTGGTCCTCTTTGACTGTAGTCACCCTTGTGTAAATATAAGGTAGAGTACCGGATAGCATATCACATCGGAATCACGAAACTAAGGTTTTACCACAGCTAGAGTATACAGGTGGGAATAATCCTCGGTGAAATAATTTTAGACGTGATTACAAGTTAGGATACTGTGGAGGGTAGGACAATGCCATGTACGTCCCATAAGATCCGAAGCCAATAGTAGTGGGAGTTCTGTAAGTTGGGTAGCATGTCTGCTAACCTAGCATCTTGTAGTCCTTGTGACTTACTGACGGGGTAATTGATTGACACTAATAGGTTTATCTGGAATGCAGAAGTTAGAGGTCATAACCCATTAGTCGACCAAGTCCTTGTGAATAGAAGATAGTAGGATGACTGTATAAGCAAGAACATCGGATAAGGTTGATTCTCACAAAACTCGAACTACTTGTGCCCTCTTTCGAAAATCTCGCATACTGGTGTTTTGACTTTTTGACCAATGTTGCTATCATAGCCTAGTTTTTGCAAGCTTACTCTCTATCGAGCTTGATTCAAGATATATATTTATTGGGGACGCCCACTAACATATTGTCTAATCAGAATCGATGTATTACGGTCTGATCAACCGTAGTGCACTTGGTTCGCTCTCTCTTTGATTAACCTACGTGGATCGAGATATCAAGGTATCTATGATCTCATCCGCGACTGCTTGACAATTCCGCTTGAATTATATGTTCGCATTTGAATCACGAAATTGCGTTCAGTAACACCTCCCTTGAACTCATTATTGTTTTTGTCTATCACCGATTTGGAAAGACGAAAGCTCGTGATGGTAGAGAGATACAGAGTATCCCCATGGCTGTGATAGTGGTATACACAAATGTAGCTACCATCGGCTAGTCATATGACTGAGTTACTCGTTCTCCTCTCGACCCTCAAACTCCTATCGGGACCTTCTAGCCATCTAAATTTAGGAATGATTAGGGTTTTACCCTTAGTCGTAATGTCAACCTAGGAGACTCTCTAAACCAAATGTTGTGAGCCTCTAATTATTGGTTGAAGTGGTTTAACTAGAACCCTCGTGCCAATAGTCTGGCAGGTTCGACACCAATAGAAGTTCACGACCCAATCGTTAGAAACCTTTTGCCTTAGAGTAGGTTACCCCGTCGATAACTCTGTATGCTATAGATGTGTAGGTTCCTCTAGTTTATCGACCATGTGTCATTGTACACGCTCGTTTTCCATTTATGGAGGAACGATCCTTGAGTTGACTTATATCTACCGTACCCCGTTACGCCGTGCCTCATTCTTCATTAACAAGAATCGAGGTACAATATCCGGACTTTGAAATTCTTCTGGCCTTATTTTTCCTAAAACCATATCCTAGCTTCTAAGGTGGGTAGACTGTAAGCCTTCTTAGGGTATATGAGGATTACCGATTGACTAGAATAAAAATTTCATTAGGATGATAATGAGTGCCCCATGGACTCCCACTTTCCATTTAGATCATTTTGTGTTCCCGGCCGTGTCATTAATATTCGGAGCACGAGACCAGCTGTTACCTCCCAACAAACTTCATATGCAAGATCTAGACGAGTCCACCTTCATCTAGGTATATCATGTCCCACTCAAATAGGTCCCCTTGTACTCTATTTTTATGGTACGACTTTCAGGTAAAAAGGACAAGCTATAACCCTTACCATAATACCGATATACCTTCTGACATCCACTAGAGCCTCAACTTCGACTCAATTTCTTCAACCCAATATATGGTTGCGATCTACTCAAAGCCCACTATGCACTTGCCACTAGTGTGCCACTTGATAGAGGTCTCTTGTGCTACTTAAACACAAAAGTCACTGAAGGCATATTTCGGACTCTAGGAACCTAGCTAACCAACATGACCGGCAACCAGCTCAACCATTCTGGTTGAATCCCATTCCAGGTCACCCTAACCTAGTAGAAATAGTTTATCATTGGGATCTTGTCCAGCCCATATAGATTGAAATCCAAGGTTCATCCAACCTACGAGTGATGTCCAAATAGAGAACCCATTAAGACCCAGTAGAACCCATTCATGCATACCACCGTAGTTGGTCTATAAAACCGAACTGTTTGAAATAGGTCCCCCTACCTATTATGTAACCTCCACCTCTTAGGATGTGATGCCATTCGTAACCCTTGTTCCATCTACCTAGAAGTCGCGATACGATCTTGTATTACATTTATATCCTTTGGTTGTGTGCTAAATAACCACGAATGAAATCACAATCTTGATTCCTCAAATTTCGTTCTGCTTTGGAACCTTGGTTAGATTAATTTCGAGAACGGAACCTCTGTATTGCCCGAATTGCAAACCCTCTAAAAGCGAAGGGTTCTTCGATGTAGCAAGTGACTGGACTAGAGTGACCCAATCTAGCGAATAAGACTATAGGTTCATAAATACTCTTTCTACCTGTATTAACGTATATCCTCTATCGCTCTAGAAACTTCTTATTCGCCCTCGATTATTTTCCTTATCTTCCTACCCTTCCCGTTGTAGAGTGACGAATGGTCACGCTTATTAGAATTTAGCAATATTTCTTAGCTGCTTGTGTAAAATTTGTTGCTTGTCAGCTTTTTGGTTTGTTTGATAAATATAGAAGGATTATAGAGGCCATAAGCAGTAGATATCTATTTGTATAAATTTTAGCAAGTAGTGGGATGATTATAAAGTTTTAGTAACAAAGAGTTGAGGGAGTAGTGTGACCAAAGGTGGGTAGAAGTCCTCGGAGTTTCGTAGTTACAAAATGGTTAGGAGGAGGATATGAACTGTTTTTGAGAAATTAAAATTAGGGAGATTGAGGTAATAGTAGACCTTTTTGGATTTAAGGAATAATTATAAATTAGAATTTCGAGGACGAAATTATTTTAAGGTGGGTAGATTTGTAGCTCCCCTTCCCGAAAATTGTAAAATATTTTTTTATTAATTCATTTTATTTAAATGATGATTTTTAGCCTGTACATATGGGTATATACGCCTTTATTTGCTTTAGTGAATTTCGTTATGATTATTATTATTATTATTTTATTAGCAATATTATTAAGGTTATTACTAGATAATATTATTGTATTGTAATGGATTATATTTTGTGTCGAATAATCGTTATAACACAGGTATTCATATTCATAGGAAATAGGTCCTAATCTAGGAATAGATGATACTGGGATTTTAAGGATATTATTACTAGTATATATATATATATATATATATATATATATATATATATATATATATATATATATATATATATACACTTGCTTCTCTATATATAGGTAATAGGAATGTTTGTAATTAAAATATGTATTTAAAATATTACAAGTATTGGTGAGTTTAAGAATATATATAAATAAATATTTGTTTATAGGTATATATACGTAAATATGTATAGATATCCATATATGGTTTTAGATATATATGTGTATGTGAATAAATACATATATATATATACGGGCATACGTGTGTGTATATAAAAATATATATATATTTATATGAATATATGTATATAGATAGATAAATAAATATTGATATGTATAGGAAAATATGTAGTGATATATATATTCTGTGTAGTATTATATACGTATAAATATGTGTATGAGTGTATATATATAAATAAACATTATATATGGGTATATTGGTATATAAAATAGTGTATATATATATAGATATGTATATAGAAATGTGTATGTGTACATAAATAGGTATATGTAAATATACGCATATATATGGTGTGTGTGCATACGTATATACACGTACTTAAATATATATACATGTATAGATATATATACTTATATAATTAATAGATAAGAAAGAGGAATCAAATGAGCCTAAAACCATCAGCCCGGCCCAAGGCCAACAGCTAGCTCAGCCAAGCTGGGCTGTTCCCTCATCGAACTAAACCCCCCCCTGTGAACCCGAACTCACAGGGACCCAATTTTCCCATCTGTGCATAACCGAACACCAAAGGAATATATATATATGAGAAGAACGAACAGAGCAAGGGATCGAAAAACCTAAACCCTAACCACGAAATCCCTGCCATGCCGCCACCACCTGGGCGCCTTCCCCGCGCGCCGCCGGCGCCACCGCGCACGCGGCCACAGGCCGGCCGACCCCGCGCGCGCGCGAGCGCGCGAGAACAAGAAGCAACAGCAGCAGTGCATCTATGAGGGCCACTTCGCGGAGAGATAACTTCCTCCGTGCTTGATCGTTTTCCGATCCAATTGCGCAGGTACGGAACTAACCTATAGGTCTTCAATCCCCTTCAAGTAGTTTAGGTTAATTCGCTTCATGCGCGTCGCAAATCGATTCCCAAAACTGGGAAAAATCTCGATTTCCAGGATTTAGAAACTGTCCCAAAGTCCGAAGTTGGCGGTCGATTTACGGCCAGAATATTGTGAAATTTGGAAAAGTGCTTGAACAGCCTTATTGACAACCTATACGAGATGGAAACCCTACTTTTAGATTTATTTTTCATCAATTATATTGCTGTTAATTTAACTTCAAAGTTCGGGAAAAATCTGTTTTCAAAATCACAAAATCGCTCCACACGACGTGCGTCACGCCAATCGGGACGACGTGGTCGCGAACCGAAAGCATCGAAAGCTGCGTAACGGCTTCGTGGTCGTGTGGGCTTTGACGGAATTCAAATTGGTCGCGTGTGCGCGACGAATTTGATGCATATCCGTCGAAATTCACCGTATCGTGCACTTTGCAAATTCCTCAATTACTTCGTGCACGCTCGTCAGATCGAGACGAAACTTGTGCCAACAGAACCGTATCATTTTTCTGGTCCTGCATGCCAAGTTTGGTCCAATTCTGAGACAGTCGAATCCGACGTCGTTTTGTGGGCCCCACGGTTCCACTCAACGGGCGATTTTGTACACGGCCTGCCGGAATCCAACTTTGGACATACGGTTGGGTTCGTATCGGAAAAATGGATCCGTAGACATGTAGTTTGACGACTTTAGAGACCATTGACTCTGGCACGCTTTTCGGTGCAAAGCGGGTCCAACGGCGGACATCGTTTTTGCCCGAAATTACCGTTTTGCCCCTATGTCCAGAATTGGACGTAAGGACCGGCAATCCTAGCTAATTGGACTATTCTGAGATCATTGGTATTGTTTATTTCAGCTTCCGGGGACTGTTGTACGGGTTTGACTATAGTGGCACATTGAGTAGTTCAGATTGTCGGTTTCACCAGCAAAGGACCACAGGCGAGTACGGTTTATTGTCTGCATTTCGATATTGATTTTCACTATATTTCATTGGTTGGCCATTGGTTATGTGATTATTTTCTATTATAAATTGTGGAGTCGGGAATTAGAAGTACCAAAGATATGTGATCTGACCATAGCCAGTGTTAGACATTGTAGACAGTGCTTATTTTCTGCAAGTAGACATTGTAGACAGTGCTTATTTTCTGCAAGTAGACATTGTAGACAGTGCTTACTTTTCTGCAAGTAGACATCGTAGACAGTGCTTATTTTCTGCAAGTAGACATTGTAGACAGTGCTTATTTTCTGCAAGTAGACATCGTAGACAGTGCTTACTTTTCTGCAAGTAGACATCGTAGACAGTGCTTACTTTTTTGCAAGTAGACATCGTAGACAGTGCTTATTTTTCTGCAAGTAGACATTGTAGACAGTGCTTAGACATTGTAGACCGTGCGGTGTAGTACCCCAGACCGATCACGTATCAAAGGTACTTCTAACAGTCGGGGAGAGTATTTTGTGTCAATTTACTTACTATTGGTTTTTATATTTCATGTTTATTTTCAAACCCATGATTGATGTCTAACCTTTGTTTATAGTCATCTTCTTTATTTGAAATTGCATTCAGTGAATTGTGCTCGTTCCATTCCTGACTGGAAACCAACATTTTCAGGTTAGCCGTGGATTCACTTAGCTTGGGAAGTGACGGGAATACTTGCAGACAAAAGCCTAGAGACTAGCTAGATAGTTGAGTTGTAGTCATTCATTTATTTGTACAAGTTTATATTTTTCTACAAATGTAAAACTTGTGATCATTGTAAATTAAATTAATTTTGTCAATGAGTATTATTTGTGAATTTGATCTTCATGGCCGTGACAGCGTTCTACCGCCGACACTGCGGCGTAGGCTGGCTTTGACACGTCTCGTATCTATTTAAAAAAAAATGGGTGCGGGTCGTGACACCTGGAGTCGCCTGCGAGGTACGAGGTCGGCCTACGGCTAGCGGGGATGGTAATGATGATGACGATGGGGCAGTGACCATGATGATGTGTCGGTTATGAAAGCATGGATGCAAATATATAAAGAACGAGAGAGCGAGAGAGTTGAAGACCTGGCATAGATGTAGAAAGGAATTTCCATATATAGATAGAGTAATAGGCCTTGAGGGTCGGTTAGGAATAGATAATGATATATTTTAAACATTTGTTTAGTGGATAGGCTAGGGTTTGCTATAGATATGAGCAATAGTTAGATGAAAATTGATTGCACAATCAAGTGGAAATAGGCATAGGTTGAAATAGACATGGCTAAAATAAATTTATAAATCTTTGATGGATAATTCTTCGTATAAACATGAATAGGATTTGAATACAAAATTAATCTAATCCCGAACTATATATGATCGCTATAATCATACAAATATTAATCTATTCATATTTCATAAATTCAATCCTAAATTAATAAATGATTTACAAAATTATTTAAATCTCTTTTTGATATTATTATATAAATTAATTTATATGTATTCAACTCTAATGGTTTAAATTATAATTCGTATTATCAAATACTAATTAAAACATATTTTTTTTATAAATTCAATCTTAAATGTTATCACTTGGTGATAAATCCTATATTTTCCATAAATCCAAAAATTCTAATGAATTAATTTAGCAACAGTCTTCCTTAAATATTTATTTGATAAAAATAATTATGCATTTGTTTTATACAAATCCAAAGAAAATTCATTTCTAACACTCTGTAAAATCTTAAATAAACAAAAGTAAATTAAAATAAATTAACATTTAAATATTTCGGAAAAGGGCGTTTATACACCCCCAAACAACTCGCCATCTCAGCCAGACACGTCCCCGACTCCTGCCTCGCCAACATCTCCCGACCAACTCTGGTCGACACCACCACCACTCAGCATATCCACAATTCGCCACCACTACCTCATCACCATTGCCACACATCGCAACCGCCACAAACCACCGCCAGTACCCCCACTGAACCGGGCACCACCGGGCACAACCACCATCACCACTATCAACAAACACACCACAAGTCAACACGCACCTACCTCTTGATTCGACGTCGGGTGCCGTGCCTGCAGTCGCCGGGCCGAAAAACCCTCCTCCGATCGACCGCCTATGCGCCTGGCCGAGCACCACGTGGTCGACCCGCTTCTTCCGCCGTGCCGTGCGCCCATCCGTCGCCTCCACCAAACTCCGTCGTCCATCGCCGATCTCCGTCGCCACTGGTGGCCGCCCGCCTCGAATCACCGCCCTGGCCTCCTCGTCTTTCCGATCGCGCCAAGCTCCGTCCTCCTCCGCCCAGCCACGGAACGTCGCTCCCGCCGGCCGGAGCAGCGCTCGGCCACGATCCAGAGCCACCGGTGAGCCACTCCGCCGTGTCACCCGCTCCAGCGTGCCTCCGCTGCGACGCTCTCCGCCGTGGATCTGCCCCGCCGTGTCGGAGTTCCCCATCGCCGCACCTCCGGCTTACTCCGTCGCGCCCATCCGTCCGGCGCCGACCCCGTGCTCCTCCGCAGGTGAAGCCCCTCTTTCTTTCTTTCCTCCTTCGTTTCTCTCTATCTCACTTGTGTTGAGTTTGGGGGATAACTGTGTAGCTATTAAAGGATAATGGTTATTTATTATTATTATTATTATTATTATTATTATTATTATTATTATTATTATTATTATATCATATGTTGTTTCTTATTATTATTATTGTTATTATTATTATCATTAAAAAAAAGGGAAAGCAGCAGTAGCTGTCATGGCTACTTTTATAAAGTTATTATTATTTTGTCTTTTAAATATTTTTGTGTTTAAAATGTGGTTTTATATATTATATAGTAACTTAAAAAGATAGTTAAGCAAAAGGATATGTTGGATATAATTAGAGTTAATCCTAATTTAATTTTTTACCTAATAATTTTGACCCATAAGTGTATATAGTTCCAAGTTATAAAATAATTTTCTAGTATTTTCACATATTTATTGTTACTGAAATAATAAATAATGATAATAGTTTTCCTATCTAAAATTTTGTTTTTGTTTTTTTTGTAAAACCTAGTTTTGTTTAAAAAGATTTTTTTTAATTTTTAAGTGTTTATTTGAAACTAGTATCAAAACATATTTTAGTATTATAAAATATTTCTAAAATTAGCATATGTATTTATTTTCTCAAATTCTTTCAAATTATCTTAGTTAATCACGACTAATCTTCACTCCTTGTTCACGCAAAATTTGGACCCGTACGCAATGACCATGGCTATTGGACAGGACTGGACTTGTCAGATTTTTGCACCACACCGGACGACACACCAGGCAAGATACCTTGCCATACTTTAATGTTTATAATTAGTCTGTATTTTATTTATTGCATATCACTGTGTATTTATTTCCAATTCTTTTAGCTGTACCATTATTACAGTTCCTGACTTACTGCCTTCTCAGTGATATTAGCTGTACCTTGTTATTTATCCTTTGATTGCATATGGACCTAGAGTTGAGGGACTACCACTAGTTTAGTACATTACATAAACTTTGACACTGATGTGCTACGAGATGTGTGAGTTGTGAGTAGCATATAGCATCCGGACTTGCGTGTTGGCTGATCACTGATGCGTATAGGACGTACGTTAGGTCTAACTGTCAATAGTTGTTTGTTAGAAGACTTGACGGTTAGTAGTGTTACATGGTCGTTGATGCGACATGATAGGTACATCGGGTGGGGAGAACATTTCCTTGTTGTATGAGCTTCGATTGTACTTCCCTTCTAACCCGGAAGCTCCGCTGGAGATACGGGTATGTTCAGTCTCTCAAGTTTGCCACTGTCATTTTTGAACGTCATGCGCTTAGGTCACTGGTGCCCAAGTGGGGACTATACCAGATCCCATTTACAGCCAGGGCTCATGCGACGAAAGGTTTGTTCTCAATTGCATGTTCACTTTAGTACGGTTAGGTTGCCTATTTATGTCTTGTCACTTTCTTTGATTGTGACATATTTTATATTCAGTATTTATATGGCATGTTTATTGTATCTTGTTACGTCCCTCTGAGGATCTGGTTATCTCGCCAGGTGTGTACTCTTGTCTTTCGTAGGTGTTCTAGCCGTAGCCAAGATCATCTCTATTTCTTCGAGAATGATTGCACTTTGATCGTCTTCGCTTCGCTCTCCAAACTCTTTCTTTTGTTATGTATTTCTTTTCATAGTTGGTAGTGGATTTGTCTCTGCCCAACTACATGTACCAATGACAATTCATAGTTGATTATATGATATCTTTTATTCTTTTATTTTGTGGATGAGATTAGTTGGCCTTGGTTTTACTATATTTACCGCTTATGTATACATACGAGCATACTTTGTATGTATACAACTGGAATGGATACGTACCTAGTCCTAAGTATTTTGGGACTAGGGCATTACATATTTTGTGGTAGCCCATGCAGGTCAAGTTTGTCGTTTCGGTTACATGATTGTACCGAACGGGCCTACAATATAGGATTAGAGTCTAGAATCTCATCCACCTACTTGACATCCTCTCTTGACTTCAAATTTCGAACTCTCGTTCGACCTCCTTGATTTGCATCATGCTTGAACTCTTGCTACCGTGAATTCTTATTTTTTGTGCTTAGTGACAGCTAGGAAGATGACTACACTATTATATGTTCATAAGTCAAACACATGGTTAGAAGAGGTTACATTGACAATTAATATGCATTGAGGTTCTATTCGAGTTATAACGTATTTATTTTCCTAGAAATATGATCTTAAGGAGTAGTTAATTTCAAGTTGGGTAGTAGCATATTTCCGCTTCCAAAAGATAGGTGGAATTTTATTTTGATATTACAAGGTGATATACACAAAAGGATAGCTAGATCGAGAAAACAAATTGATTTGATTTTGCGTTTTGATTTTGAAGGTCTTTGAACATTTATGATTTATTGAGTTATAGCTATACATCTTTTGGAGGGATATAAATTTGATTTGAAAAGGATCATAAAATTTTAAGGTATGATTTACGATTGACCAAAATTTGAGGATGATTGATAAATTTTGGTAAAATATTTTTGAATTAAATTACGTCATATGATCTATGATTTATAAAGTTATTTAGATTTCGAGTTTAAAGCCTTGATTATGGATATTTAAATTTTGGCAAAATTTTTTTTTTACTTTTGAAGAATAGTTGTGACTTATTGGAAGCTAGATATACACATTTGAAGGATATAAAATTAAATTCGGGAGTTATTTAAATGTTCCATTTTGTAGTATGAATTTCGGCTGATAAACTTATTTAAATATTGAGTTTAAGATTAGAAAAAAAAATTATTCGATTTGCGATATACAAGGGTTGTTCCGAGATTTACTAAAAATTTAAACTTTTGATTAAACTTGACAGCCTAAGATGATTGAAAATTTTGGTGGAGTATTTTTGGGAATTTTATTGAGAAACTTTCGAGAAACTTGAAATATCAGATTAGATCATATATTGGTAGAGGACCAGGAAGCAAGTAAGGTCACCCGTGTGAGATAGAAGTATTCCACATTAGATTGCCATACCACCTATGATTATGATATTGCACATACACAAGTATAGTTAGTCATCGACCAAACCAATGAACATATCTTTGACTTACTCGACCTTCCCTCAAATCTAGATCTTTATTCGTGACTATATAATCGTTTGAAACTTAGAAATGATTAGAATCCTTCCCTTGACCATACCTGTAGTGTCCCGTCCCGCTCAGTCAATCGGAGGAATCGAAATGCCGACGGCGTTCGAACTTAGCCTTGCAACGGCTACTCGCAGACATCACTCGGTCGAGGCGACCGCTCGCTCAGGTGGGGTAGTTTCTGTGAGCTTGCCTCATCTTTGCCTTCACATAATAAATTGCATGTTTTCAACTTGCACAAGTAGGCTTAATAATAAAAGAGATGAATCCACATAGCTAAAGGGAGTAATCCCGACGGGTCGAATTGAGATAGAATATGAAAAGGTCCAACGGTCGGCTTAGAGTTGGTGCACGGCGTGCTTTGAAAATGACATTCGGTCCTTCGTACCGTAGCTTGGGAGAAGGAAAGTTGGCATTCGCCGTAAAGCTAAGAGTTAGCCAAATTCGTAGGCGTCGCCCGCACAAATGCTTCATAAAGCATGCACAATCTCATCGCTCAAGGCGTAGCATAGCCTCTGCTCGTCCGACGGATTAAGTTGTATTGTACGGCTTGCGGCATAAGTCTAGGCACCCCAAATAACTTGGTGGTTCAAGTCGATCGCGTGCACGGCACGTTCCACGATACAAGGCTTGACGCAGCCTTTACTCGTCAAGTTGTTGCAAAAGTAAGTTAGGCAAGTTACGCTAAGCTATCAGGAGTAGTAGCAAGCATGACCCTACGAGTTCTACGGCTGGGTGTATCCACATAGTCTTACAGTCTCAAGGCCCGTCATATAGAGTATGACTTGGGCGGTGGTGTCGCATAGGCTTAAGGCACGATGCACGGACTTAGTGTTTAAGGCGTGAACCACGGTTGATTCAATGAATTTTAGAGAAGGGATTATCGAATAGGCATTGAGTTGAATGAAATGATATGGTAACATGGAAAGAACGCTCGTGGCTACAGGTCGGCGAGGCGGTCTCAGAAGAAAAGAAGTATGCTCGCGACTACAGGTCGGTGAGGCCTCGCGACTATAGGTCGGCGAGGTGGTCTCAGAAGAAAGAAGTAGCATGACTGTGTGAGACGTCAGTTTGAGTCGAGTCTTGTACGGTCATGGACAACTTGTTGACAAGGTGGGTTGTTTCCCCGTACGACAACCCGGCGGCCACGGGACCGTTGCAGCCGTCGATTGGAAACGAGTAATTAGCTGTGCTTTGTACGGATTAGGCGGGGACTTGCAGTGGGGCTAGATACCTTGCACTGAAAGGGCACCCGTCTAACAAAAGCTAGAGGAGTCCACGATGGCTCTAGGAGTCAGTGACCAAATCATATAGATGAGTCGACATGGCGGCAATCCGCGTGTGTACCTTTGGATTGAGTTGAGTTGTTGAATGTGTGTGGAGTTAGAATACAAATGTTTGGGCCTAAGAATGACTACAACATAGGCGACGTGCTTCAGCACTAGATGTGGCGTCGAGTCTTAAGTTGTCGACATATAAGTTGCATAAGTTGGTTGAGTTGTTTGAGTTAAGTCGAAAAATCGTCGCAAGGCAAAGTTGGTTGAGTAACACTAACATTCACAAGTCTTGATTGGGTCAGTTGGTGATCAAAGTAGCAAGGGCCGCGAGGCGGCGATATGGTTTAGTCATCCTGAGTTGCGAGGCATGGCACGATGTATTTCTAGCACGATCACATGGAAATGGAGCCTCATCGCATAGTTGTGTCTCTGATTAAGTACCGTAAAGCAAACACGACTTGATAGGGTAACATCGATCTTGCAAGCACGGGATGGTCTTGAAACACGTAATAGGCCAAGACGTCTGTCCTAAAATAATCCTAAGGCAAGACTAGAAAGACAATTGATAAGAAGTGACTATGTTGTACAAAGTAAATCAAACGTGTTGGGTTTGTATGGGTGGGCGAGGAGCTCATTCCACCAGTACAGTTGAGTACTGACACCCACATAGTTTTCATGTGCAGGCACAGGTAGAAGCTCGTGGAGCGGATTTCGCTTGGATGCGTCGAGGCACGGAGTTCCTTGGCGATTCGAAGCGTGCGGTCGCATGGAGTAAAGACTTATACGGGACATAATGTATGGACGTCGCCTTCCGAAGCTTCCGTTGGCTCAAGACTTGTAATTGAGAGATGAGAGAGAGCTGAGTGACTTGTAATGTGAGAAGAGTGAGCTTGAGAGACTTGTAATCTTGGCCTTGTGCCCCGTTGTAACCCTGTTCAATATCAATAAAAAGAGCTTCTTTGAATAACTTATGTTTTGTTCTAAATTTTTGCTGCATGTTCAATGTCTCTGCATGGGACTTCTGTACGACGACCCCGTCGCAGCTGCTGAAATCGGCCATTATGGAACCCGCCTTGCACGAGCGCAATTTAGGCTCGTGCGGCATCACGCCTTAGCGAGGACGATCGCTCCTACGGGAGCGGGGCATGACATAATGGTATCAGAGCACGGCTTTATGTTCTTGGACTATCGATTAAATTCTTTAACTTTGTTGTTTCCGCAAACTTTGAATTGTGCTTCCGTAAGTTGATATCGTTGGTGCGCTCTCTCTCAATTTTTCTACGGGATGTCCATACAATAAGTCTATCTATTTTACAAAATATAGGAGAAACAGTTTTTGATAAGAAACAAAAAAGATGGTTTGCGTAAGCACGGTTGGCTAAGTCGGGCTGGGCATATACACCAAAGTTGCGTCGACCTTAGAAAAATCGAGTACGGGAATTGAATAGCGTCGAGCAAGAGAGAGTTGAACTCGATTGAGTAAATGTGGGATGACTGTCGATAGGGGTGCTATCGAGCAACGATATCGTCGATACGACATAGATGAGCGTGCTTGGAATTCGAGGAATGGTTCGAACGAAAAATTTGAAGTAGTCGATTTTGATTCGAATGATAGTTGAGGATTTGATAAATGACTTTATCCCTGAGTGGTGTATGCGATAGTCTCAGGAATGTCGATCGATCGAATAAGGATGCGGGGTGTCGATGAGTCTATCAGCAAGCGTCGTATTATGCAAAGCCTTAGATTGAGTGTCGTTGAACAAGACGTAGTCTTAAAGATTTTGATGAGTCGGTTCGAATAACTTAGAAATGGATGCGCATGGAACATGCACGGGATTGAGGATTGCACGAGTATAAAATACGAAAATGATTGATTAGGTGAAATCGAATCGAAGAAAAAGTTAAGGTATAGCGAATGGATAACTTGATCGAAGAAATTGATATGGATCGTATATGAAAAGTTAGTAGCGACAGATAGATAGCGTGCATGAAAAGTTATATTTTGAAGCTACGCAATGACTCTAAGGATTGGATTGAATGTTGCTCGATGATTTGAGTTAGCAAGGAACGATGCAAATTGAGGGAATACGTTGGTCGATGATGTAAGATAGACGGATGAACGATACGTGAATTTGGGTTTGAGGAAAATTGATGTTGAGAATGATTCGAGGGATAATGATCGAACTTGAATTGAATGTCGAGGAGATTATCCAGTCGGACGATAGCATCATTCGCACGACACGAAATTGGTTGCAAAGGAAGATCGTCAGGTTACGCATATCGTCGATGGTATTGAGGCGTATCAAAGATCTCTATGCGATAACTCGGGGGTACTCTGACTCGGCGAATGACGATCGTGCAAGTGTTATTATTCGGTTGGATGCTATACTTAGGATTTTGATTGAGATGAATGCCGGATAAAAATGAAAGTGTCTTGATGGTTACGCGGATAACCACAACGTCGACATTCTTGTCTTGCGCGAGCACAACTCTAGCCTCGCACATGCGTTGCGTCGAATTTGAGGCGATCATTCCGCGTGAGCGCTGACATGGTGATTCATGTCGCGGGAATGATCGAACTCAGAAAATCAGGACGCGACAACTTGTCACGACCCGCTCCCTAGAGTTAGGGCACGAGAACGTAACGACGCCCAGCCTACGCCACAGTGTCGGCGGTAGAACGCTGTCCTAGGTCACAACATCTAACAATATAAAGCTAAGCAGTTTATACTCCCCGAATGGGGGTGACATAGCAGATACAAATTCAATCACATCTAAGGTAGAGCATGATAAGGATAGATAAAACATTAAATCCAAACTAAATACAGGAGATAGAAGTCTAAGTGTCTAAGATACATGAACCCAGAAGTATATCTCAAAACTCAAATAAAGATACATTAATCCACAAAGTAAATACAACTCCAGACCAAAAGAAATAACTACCTAAACAAACCCTACTGTGTCTCCTCTAGGCTAGCAGGCACCTCCAGGCTATCTGTAAAATTTATCAACAGGTCCAGTCAGGACTGGAGCGAGCACAGTACATCTCAACAATTCATAGCAGGTTAGAAAATATGAACATGCAGTAAAGTAAGATACAAGTACTGAAGAAGTGCAGTATAAAAACAGAGAGAGAACTGTAATAGAAATATCTACTATACATAGGGAACTAGCAGTGACTAGTGAGTCAGAGTACAATATGAACATGTAATACTCCCCCGTACCCCCGATCAATACACAAGGATCCAGCCAGGTTATGTTATATGATGCTATGTAGCAGACCCCGAAGGTGATAGACCCCGAGGGTGATAAGCCCCTGAAGGGTGGTTGACCCCGAAGGTGATACATAGTAGTCCCATAAAAATGGGGATTCTGGGGGTAACCCAACAGTGTAAGTCCCATAAAAATGGGAATTCTGGGGATAACCCAACAGTGTAAGTCCCATAAAAATGGGGATTCTGGGGATAACCCAACAGTGTAAGTCCCATAGAAATGGGGATTCTGGGAGTAACCCAACAGTGTAAGATTCCAGGAAGACTCTACGATCATGAGGGTACATGTCGTAAGTGATCAAAGAACCAAGAAGCATATGATACGCTATGAAAGTGAAACGCACAGAACATAGAGTACCCGATGCTCCCTAAGGATAACATCTCAAGAAAGGATCCATATAGTACCAATCCGTGTGGCCAACGTGACAGTACAAGTAAAGTAATCTACTGCAGGAAATAATTCTAAGCAGGATATGAAATGATCAGAGAATGTACTCGCCTCGATAACCTGAACAGCTGATAAGTAGAGAGGGTCCCACTGAAGCCACAGAGTCCCATTTAAAGCAACACAGGTTACAAGGTGTTTAAGTGAAATAAATGAATCCCTACAGGCAATCTATATTATTCTAGGTTCTTCTAAGTCAAATTAACTCTAGGTCAACTCCGATCAATAATCTAGTCAAACTAGGTCAAGCGTTGACTTATAGTTGACTTTGGGTCAACTGGTCAACTCTGGTCAAACAGGGTAAATCTAATCTAATATAAAATGTACTTCGTTATTTGTACGTCGAAACTTACGACACGTAAATCGAGATAAGAAGATTATCGGTAAGGTTGATAATCTTATTATAGTGATCCACGTATCCAACTTGTCAATTTCAGCGATATGAGATCACTGGAATTGACTGATCTTAGTTTCGTTGTACTAATCCCGAAATACGAGCATTATATGAATTAATTATTAATTAATTATAAAAAGGTTAAACTCAGAGAAATTATCAACAAACATTGTCGGACGATGAAATAAACATCGCCAACGTGTCCAGAATGGTCAAATTAGCTAGGATAGCCTACCCAACGGTCCAATTTGGACACAAGGGCAAAAAAGGTAATTTCGGGTCAAAACGGTGTCCGTGTCGGAGCCGTTTTGCACCGAAAAATATGCAAGAAAACAAGTCTATAAAATATAATAAATTATATGTCCACGCAACCGGAATGTCGATACGAACCCAACGGTATCTCCAGAATTGGATTCCGTTGACCCGATCTCAATTTGGCCCGTTGACCAGAACTTGGAAATTCCAGTTTGCACGAAAATGCGTGCCGGAGCCAAAGTTCTCAAAACTCAGCAAACTACCTGTCAACGAGTCCAGAATGATGATACGAACTCAACGGTATCTCCGAAATTTGATTCCGATGAGCCGATCTCAAAATGACTCGTTGACCCGGATATTGGTATCCGACTTGCACCGAAATACGTGCCAGACCCAATGTCCACCAAAACCTAGCAAATTATATGTCAACGAGTCGACGATACGAACTCAACGGTATATCCGGAATTGGATTTCGATGAGCCGGCGTCAAAAAGTCCCGTTGACCCAGAAAGTGGGACCCGCTTTGCACCGAAAAACGTGTCCGGGCCCACGTTCTCCAAATCTAACAAATTTTATATGAAAACATGCCAGAACGACACCATAAGTCTAATGGTGGTGTCAGAAATGAAATCTGGAGTCCCGTGTTCAAAAATAAAATTTTACAAGTTGGAAATTACGAATTCGGACGACCAACTTTGGCGTCGAATTCAACCAATCAAACAAGCTCACAATGAAACGAAACTGAAGGGGTAGCAAGAGGGTTATACCAGCTTCGCATCGGAACTGGTAGCACGCCAAACGGAGCTACGGTGGAGGAGATACAAGCTGACGAAGTTGGCCTCGCGAAACTGTCCAAATTTAATACAATTTAAACGGTCAACTTGGTGGCTGGTTTTCATGTATCAAACGATAAAATTAACGGACGAAAATTGACATGAGCGAAGGTGGATATACCGAGATTGCGACGGAGCGGAGAGATCGCCGATCCAACGGTCGGATCTCCGGGAAAATGCGCACGAAGTGGCTGTAACGGAGCGCGAATTCTGAATTCCGAACTCGCGCGCGCCGACGGGATCTCGTTTAAAATGCACAAATCGCCTCGACGGCGCGTCCCGGAGGACGTTGGCCGCCAGGGAAAGGCAGCGTAGGGTGCGCCCGGCATGGGGGGGTCGTCCCCGCTGGCCACGGCGGCGGTGGCGCCTGCACGCGCGCGCTCAAAGTGCAGCTGCTGCTGTCGCGCGAACTTGCGCACTTCTGCTGGCCGGTGGCGTGCGGCGGCGCGGCCACGTTGAGCGGCGAAGGCGGCAGGGTGGCGCGCGCGGCCACGTGCGGCGGGGCGGCGCCGCATGGCTACGTTGGTGGTGTTGATCTAATGGAGAGGAGGAGGAAGAGTTGGAGGAGGAGTAGTCTTGGTCGACGGTGGTGGTGCGGCAACTGTGCACGGCCAGGGGTGGCCAGCGGCAAGGCTGGGCCAAGGGATCGACCAGTAGGAGGAGGGGAGGTTGGGCATGGAGTAGGGAGGGGTGGTTTTGCTGCTGTAGTTGATTTGTTTTTGTGTGTGTTAGAATAGAGTGGGAGAGAGAGAGAAAGAGATGAGATAATAACAATGTGAGTGTGAGAGAGAAAAAGTTGTGTTCTCTTGGGGTTAGGGCCGGCCACATGCTGGAGAGGGAAATTTGTGAGTGTGAGGGAAAATTAATGGTTAGGATTTGTTTGTAGAAATCAAGTGGCTAATATTAAAAGTAGGAAAATTGGCCATTCCAATGGGAATAAATAAATTAAAATTCCCAAAAAAATATAGAAAAAATATGTGGAAAGAATAATCAATATTTTTGGGCAAAAATTATGAGGGTGTCCTGATGGAGGGCAACACAAAGCTGGATTGGACTCGGTGGAGCCGGATTGGATCAAAATAGGACATGATGCAAAAATCGAATTAAAATTAGACGTTGATGATCATGTGTAAATAAGCAGCACATGGGGATTCCAATAAATGGGACACAAGTGGCGGACGGGTTGTAGGCTCAATGTGGGCCATGTCCATAGTTGGGGCTGACAGGTTTTGGTCGACAGGGGACCCACAAATCAAGTTGGAAAATGAATGTGACGCCGTGACGTGAAATAAAATCAGGTCACGTGTCGGAAAGGTTGTGCGAATCAAATGGAGCTCAAAATGACGTGTCTGAATGGGACACAAAGGTCATGGGTGACGAGCGTCTCGAGTAGATCATCAATGAGGAGTTGGTTTCAAGAAACTGACTGGTCTTGCGCTCCCAATTTAAATGTCATGGTAACGCGCTGAAAATGATCAAGAAAAAGAGTGGGAAAATAAATAACAATCAATTGGTCTAAACCGACCCAAAGTTCAGCGAAGCAGAAAGAGCACAAGGGAACAAGTTTGGGTGGGACACCATATACCGTCATGAAGGTAATCGTGTCCACTCCAAAACTCGTGAAGAAGATTTCCAGAATTAAACATCCCTGATACTCCAAATATCAATGGCATGAAAGAGTACACTTACAGATAAATAAATAAAATAAAATATTTATCAAAACCAAATAATCAGGAAAAAATAAAATAAAATGAAAAAAAATTTAACCCAAAATTCAGGGTGCTCACATCCTACCCACCTTATAAAAATTTCGTCCTCGAAATTAAAACGTCCATACTCCCTCTAGGTCAACCCCCCACATTCAAGTCCCAGAACTTAAACAAAACATATCATCAAAAGAACAACGTCCAGGGTCATGGCATACGGTGGTAGTGAAAGTCTCATCTAGGTATACTAGTCATGCTAACTGAATCGGTCATAGGGTATCAAAACACACAAGCAATCCAGAGTGCTAACTTAGAAAAGATACAGAAATAACAATCATCAAAACTGTAAGACAGCCTACCATCCTATGTGAAAACTGGTACTTATCATAAAAATAAAGAAAGTAACTACCAATTATCTTAAAGGGTTCAGAAAAAATCAAAATCAAAGTTAAGAATGAAAGTCACTTGCATGAAAATCCAATCACAATATATATTAAAATTATTTATTCTCGATACGATCTAAGTTGATCAAATTGGGAAAATCAAAATTTAGGCAATGTGGAGGACAGCTCAACAAGGTTTGAGAACGAGCATCTAAGGATGGTGATTCAGGTCGTAATCAAATTTAAGTCAATTGAGTACAACCCAAGATAAGAAAAATAATCGAAGTTGATTTGGTCGTAATTAAGGAAACTAGGATTCAATGATATTGAAAACACTTTGGAAAGAACAAGGGAAGATTTCATAAGGAGTCAAGTTAATCATCTCTCTCTAATACCATCAAGTCTGTCATTTGCTAAATCATATTTTTTTTCTCACAAGTCCCAATATGAAATCAATCTCTATATAACTATCATCGAAATTTTATAACCTTTAGTCATCTAACCTTTACCATAATCTCCATAGACAAATTTTCTACTTCTAAAAATATTTTTCCCCGAACATACCCCTCTTATTTAGGAGTCAACACTTATTCGTTTAACCAAAATTCCAAATTCCTTCACCTCGTTTTAATTTAGATCCGAAACCTCTAAATTCAGTTTATAAAATCCTTGTACTTGTTTAAGTCAAGTCTCGCATTTACTAAACTCCAATACCACTATGTCACACAAAATTTTATTCTTGTTTATAAATCAACCTTCATAATTTCCTCAACGTTCACCTTCAATTATTTTCCTTTTGAATTCTACAATTTCTCCAATCATCTAAAACAATTCCTATAGCTTAAAATCCTTGTTTTCTCTGTCTCTAGTCACCCTCTTATAATATCTGGTTCAACTTCGCATAATCATAGAAAACAATCAAATTCTCATTTCCATCTCTAAATTTCACATAGTCTTGTAATAGTTCCCAAGAATCAATAACCAAGATTTTCTAAGTTCTCAAAACTAGGTTAACCTCTGATATTATTTTTTTTGAAGCACATCCATGAATTACTCATAACCAAAATTTCTGCAATTGTTTCTAAATTAATAACATTTATCCCTCGATTTCATTTGTAATCCTTTACCACATCATTATTTCGAATTTTTCACATTTGACATCCATCATTTTGATTCCTACAAATCATTCTATGATAACCATTCAAGTTATTTCCATACTAGATGATTTACGTCACTTCCTCAACATTTCTCAGATAAAACAATATGCAGATTCAAGAGTTCAAGTACAGCTGATAGAAAGAGATACGAGCCGGAATTGATATAATCAGGATAGTTGTATAAGACAAGAAATGTTGGTACTAAAATATTGGCAGGAAAAGAAATGGTAATAACATCTGTTCTACTTATCCGTTTTAAAAGAGGAAACCATTTTAAAATCCAGAGTTAAAATATCAAATTTAAGATAAAGTCTAGCAAAATTATCGATTCATTGTATTATGAAAAACTCATAGCAAGAAATTTCACAAGGTTTATAAAACCAACTAAACTTACTCCTGAGTTAAATAATAGGAAACTATATAAACAAACAAATAGTAATTCTTTCTTCTTCTTTTTTTTTGAATGACTGAAACAAAAGTAGAGAAAACATGTCTGAAAACATTTAAGGTACAATCTGATAATCATATGCGTCTATCCAAAATCATGGTACTCTAAATCCTCGTCATACCAGTAAGCAAGGCTACGATAATCACAGAGTCCTCGACTTTGGCACATACGTCTAGAATCGTGGTATTTAATATTTTCGCGGTGCCGCTAGCTTGGCTGCGAAAACCTTAAATTCCCACACCCGAGAAATATATCCAAGTCAACTATATGTCCTCACCATGCCGGCTAATATGACTGTAGAAGACTAGATTCCATAACATAGATGACCTAGCCCATATAATTTCATCTTGCCAAAATTAAATTAAATCAACAACGAATACCCAAAAATCAAATCAAATTTATCAACGAACTTCAAAATTCAAAAATGAATAAAATCCATCAAATACAAACTCGGATGCAACATCTATCATCAAGATTCAAAACTCATCAATCATCCCTCAAATTAGTAAATACAAACTCAAATTCAACAATAATCCGAAAAAAAAATCAAATTTAACAACAAAAGTAAAAATGAATCAAATCAAGGGAAAAAGAGAGTTTTCAAATCGAAGTTAAATAAGATTCTCCAGGGTCGTCCCAGGAATCTCTCAAGGGTTCCTAACTGTGATTGAGTATCTTCAAAATATATCTTATTCCTAGTGCAGGCTGTAGTGGTACTCTAGTTCGAATACCACTACACTTTAGTCTCGACTTGCATGGGCCACCACTAAAAATGTGTCACGACCCGCACCCTAGAGTTAGGGCACGAGAACGTAACGACGCCCAGCCTACGCCGCAGTGTCGGCGGTAGAACGCTGTCCTAGGTCACAACATCTAACAATATAAAGCTAAGCAGTTTATACTCCCCGAATGGGGGTGACATAGCAGATACAAATTCAATCACATCTGAGGTAGAGCATGATAAGGATAGATAAAACATGAAATCCAAACTAAATACAGGAGATAGAAGTCTAAGTGTCTAAGATACATGAACCCAGAAGTATATCTCAAAACTCAAATAAAGATACATTAATCCACAAAGTAAATACAACTCCAGACCAAAAGAAATAACTACCTAAACAAACCCTACTGTGTCTCCTCTAGGCTAGCAGGCACCTCCAGGCTATCTGTAAAATTTATCAACAGGTCCAGTCAGGACTGGAGCGAGCACAGTACATCTCAACAATTCATAGCAGGTTAGAAAATATGAACATGCAGTAAAGTAAGATACAAGTACTGAAGAAGTGCAGTATAAAAACAGAGAGAGAACTGTAATAGAAATATCTACTATACATAGGGAACTAGCAGTGACTAGTGAGTCAGAGTACAATATGAACATGTAATACTCCCCCGTACCCCCGATCAATATACAAGGATCCAGCCAGGTTATATTATATGATGCTATGTAGCAGACCCCGAAGGTGATAGACCCCGAGGGTGATAAGCCCCCGAAGGGTGGTAGACCCCGAAGGTGATACATAGTAGTCCCATAAAAATGGGGATTCTGGGGGTAACCCAATAGTGTAAGTCCCATAAAAATGGGGATTCTGGGGATAACCCAACAGTGTAAGTCCCATAAAAATGAGGATTCTGGGGATAACCCAACAGTGTAAGTCCCATAGAAATGGGGATTCTGGGAGTAACCCAACAGTGTAAGATTCCAGGAAGACTCTACGATCATGAGGGTACATGTCGTAAGTGATCAAAGAACCAAGAAGCATATGATACGCTATGAAAGTGAAACGCACAGAACATAGAGTACCCGATGCTCCCTAAGGATAACATCTCAAGAAAGGATCCATATAGTACCAATCCGTGTGACCAACGTGACAGTACAAGTAAAGTAATCTACTGCAGGAAATAATTCTAAGCAGGATATGAAATGATCAGAGAATGTACTCGCCTCGATAACCTGAGTAGCTGATAAGTAGAGAGGGTCCCACTGAAGCCACAGAGTCCTATTTAAAGCAACACAGGTTACAAGGTGTTTAAGTGAAATAAATGAATCCCTACAGGCAATCTATATTATTCTAGGTTCTTCTAAGTCAAATTAACTCTAGGTCAACTCCGGTCAATAATCTAGTCAAACTAGGTCAAGCGTTGACTTATAGTTGACTTTGGGTCAACTGGTCAACTCTGGTCAAACAGGATAAATCTAATCTAATATAAAGTGTACTTCGTTATTTGTACGTCGAAACTTACGGTACGCAAATCGAGATAAGAAGATTATCGGTAAGGTTGATAATCTTATTATAGTGATCCACGTATCCAACTTGTCAATTTCAGCGATATGAGATCACTGGAATTGACTGATCTTAGTTTCGTTGTACTAATCCCGAAATACGAGCATTATATGAATTAATTATTAATTAATTATAAAAAGGTTAAACTCAGAAAAATTATCAACAAATATTGTCGGACGATGAAATAAACATCGCCAACGTGTCCAGAATGGTCAAATTAGCTAGGATAGCCTACCCAACGGTCCAATTTGGACACAAGGGCAAAAAAGGTAATTGCGGGTCAAAACGGTGTCCGTGTCGGAGCCGTTTTGCACCGAAAAATGTGCAAGAAAACAAGTCTATAAAATATAACAAATTATATGTCCACGCAACCAGAATGTCAATACGAACCCAACGGTATCTCCAGAATTGGATTCCGTTGACCCGATCTCAATTTGGCCCGTTGACCAGAACTTAGAAATTTCGGTTTGCACGGAAATGCGTGCCGGAGCCAAAGTTCTCAAAACTCAGCAAACTACCTGTCAACGAGTCCAGAATGATGATACGAACTCAACGGTATCTCCGGAATTGGATTCCGATGAGCCGATCTCAAAATGACTCGTTGACCCGGATATTGGTATCAGACTTGCACCGAAATGCGTGCCAGACCCAATGTCCACCAAAACCTAGCAAATTATATGTCAACGAGTCCAGAATGACGATACGAACTCAACGGTATATCCGGAACTGGATTCCGATGAACCGGCGTCAAAAAGTCCTATTGACCCAGAAAGTGGGACCCGCTTTGTACCGAAAAATGTGCCCGGGCCCACGTTCTCCAAATCTAACAAATTTTATATGAAAACATGCCAGAACGACGCCATAGGTCTAATGGTGGTGTCAGAAATGAAATCTGGAGTCCCGTGTTCAAAAATGAAATTTTACAAGTTAGAAATTACGAATTCGGACGACCAACTTTGGCGTCGAATTCAACCAATCAAACAAGCTCACAATGAAACGAAACTGAAGGGGTAGCAAGAGGGTTATACCAGCTTCACATCGGAACTGGTAGCATGCCAAACGGAGCTGCGGTGGAGGAGATACAAGCTGACGAAGTTGGCCCCGCGAAAATGTCCAAATTTAATACAATTTAAACGGTCAACTTGGTGGCCGGTTTTCATGTATCAAACGATAAAATTAACGGACGAAAATTGACATGAGCGAAGGTGGATATACCGAGATTGCGACGGAGCGGAGAGATCGCCGATCCAACGGTCGGATCTCCGGAAAAATGTGTGCGAAGTGGCTGCGACGGAGCACGAATTCTGAATTCCGAACTCGCGCGCGCCGACGGGATCTCGTTCAAAACGCACAAATCGCCTCGACGGCGCGTCCCGGAGGACGTTGGCCGCCACGGAAAGGCGGCGTAGGGTGCGCCCGACATGGGGGGGGTCGTCCCCGCCGGCCACGGCGACGGTGGCGCCTGCATGCGCGCGCTCAAAGCGCAGCTGCTGCTGTCGCACGAACTTGCGCACTGCTGCTGGCCGGTGGCGCGCGGCGGCGCAGCCACATTGAGCGGCGAGGGCGGCAGGGTGGCGCGCGCGGCCACGTTCGGCGGGGCGACGCCGCATGGCTACGGTGGTGGTGTTGATCTAATGGAGAGGAGGAGGAAGAGTTGGAGGAGGAGTAGTCTTGGTCGACGGTGGTGGTGCGACAAATGTGCACGGCCAGGGGTGGCCGGCGGCAAGGTTGGGCCAAGGGCTCGGCCAGTAGGAGGAGGGGAGGTCGGGCATGGAGTAGGGAGGGGTGGTTTTGCTGTTGTAGTTGATTTGTTTTTGTGTGTGTTAGAATAGAGTGGGAGAGAGAGAAAAAGAGATGAGATAATAACAATGTGAGTGTGAGAGAGAAAAAGTTGTGTTCTCTTGGGGTTAGGGCCGGCCACATGCTGGAGAGGGAAATTTATGAGTGTGAGGGAAAATTAATGGTTAGGATTTGTTTGTAGAAATCAAGTGGCTAATATTAAAAGTAGGAAAATTGGCCATTCCAATGGGAATAAATAAATTGAAATTCCCAAAAAAATATAGAAAAAATATGTAGAGAGAATAATCAATATTTTTGGGCAAAAATTATGAGGGTGTCCTGATGGAGGGCAACACAAAGCTGGATTGGACTCGGTGGAGCCGGATTGGATCAAAATCGGACATGATGCAAAAATCGAATTAAAATTAGACGTTGATGATCATGTGTAAATAAGTAGCACATGGGGATTCCAATAAATAGGACACAAGTGGCGGACGGGTTGTAGGCTCAATGTGGGCTATGTCCATAGTTGGGGCTGACAGGTTTTGGTCGACAGGGGACCCACAAATCAAGTTGGAAAATGAATGTGACGCCGTGGCATGAAATAAAATCAGGTCACGTGTCGGAAAGGTTGTGCGAATCAAATGGAGCTCAAAATGACGTGTCTGAGTGGGACACAAAGGTCATGGGTGACGAGCGTCTCGAGTAGATCATCAATGAGGAGTTGGTTTCAAGAAACTGACTGGTCTTGCGCTCCCAATTTAAATGTCATGGTAACACGCTGAAAATGATCAAGAAAAAGAGTGGAAAAATAAATAACAATCAGTTGGTCTAAACCGACCCAAAGTTCAGCGAAGCAGAAAGAGCACAAGGGAATAAGTTTAGGTGGGACACCATATACCGTCATGAAGGTAATCGTGTCCACTCCAAAAACTCGTGAAGAAGATTTCCAGAATTGAACATCCCTGATACTCCAAATATCAATGGCATGAAAGAGTACACTTACAGATAAATAAATAAAATAAAATATTTATCAAAACCAAATAATCAGGAAAAAAATAAAATAAAATAAAAAAAAATTTAACCAGAAATTCAGGGTGCTCACACAACTTTAATTATCTCGACTTATCGGTTTGATACGAAGGAAAATTCAAGGATGTTTAGACTTGCGATTGATGAATAAAATAAACTTGAGGATTGAGTAGGTCCAATCCGTGCATCGAAATTGAATTAGTCTAGACACAAAACAAGAGTTACGTCCCGATGAGGATAACTATCCCGCGGGAGCGTGCATGGTGATTCATGCCCACCGTGGATAATCTGAATCGCGTGAGATCGGGGCGCAACATATTGTTAAGTTAGACGACCTCATGATCAAATACGTGAATTGGGATGAATGACTTAGGGAATATGAAATGTGAATTATGGTTTAGCGATGGATTGTGTCGTAGCGTGCTTGACTTGGAAGGGATGATAGGAGGATTATGTCGAACGTGTTCGAAGAGATTGACTATACGAAATGGCTTGTTGAACGAGTGAGATTGATATGTTAAGGAATTGGTTGAAATATAAGTTGTCATAGGATGGCTTTGCTGAATGACTCAGACCCCGTGCGATAAATGTTGGGATGTGTGTAGGGAATCGATGCTCGATGTTTAGAAATCGGAGTGACGCGAGCTTGGGTAGAAAACCCCGTACTATCAACTTGGTTTGACCTTAGGATGGGGTCAGTGTTGATATTGTTGTTTGAAAACTATGATTCCAATACTGACGAATGACTTTAGCCAAAAGACATAGCCTAGCGGTTAGGCAGACATTCGAGTGCGAAGTGGTAGGAAATTGTGGAGGCACCACTCGCGAGTCTTGGCTGACATGCACGTATATCAGGGACGCCCGAATATATGCACGATCCGACTCGAGTGGTGATGTTGGATTCGCTATCACGAGGCTTGGTTGAAATACATGTATTTTGGGGACACCTAAGATATGTGCACGATCCATACTAAGTGATACGTTGAATCAAGTGAGACTTGAGGAAAGGGAAAGTGTCGAGGATTTTGAGATCGGGATTTTTGAAGAAAAGATTGATAGTAGCACGAGCGTGGCTCGAATTTGGGAAACGCATACGCGTAGTGTGTACGAGAGTCCTTGAATGTTGAGAAAGTGATAAGTCGATAAGTGTACTCAGTTAGTTTCGAGGATGAAACTTTTTCTGAGTGGTGTATGATGTAGTGCCCTGTCCCGCTCAGTCAATCGGAGGAATCGAAATACCGACGGCGTTCGGACTTAGCCTTGCAATGGCTACTCGGAGACATCACTCGGTCGAGGCGACCGCTCACTCAGGTGTGGTAGTTTCGGTGAACTTGCCTCATCTTTGCCTTCACATAATAAATCGTATGTTTTCAACTTGCACAAGTAGGCTTAATAATAAAAGAGATGAATCCACATAGCTAAAGGGAGTAATCCCGACGGGTCGAATTGAGATAGAATATGGAAAGGTCCAACGGTCGGCTTAGAGTTGGTGCATGGCATGCTTTGAAAATCACACTCGATCCTTCGTACCGTAGCTTGGGAGAAGGAAAGTTGGTATTCGCCACAAAGCTAAGAGTTAGCCAAATTCGTGGACGTCGCCCGTACAAATGCTTCATAAAGCATGCACAATCTCATCGCCCAAGGCGTAGCATAGCCTCTGCTCGCCCGACGGGTTAAGTTGTATTGCACGGCTTGCTGCATAATTCTAGGCACCCCAAATAACTTGGTGGTTCAAGTCAATCGCGTGCACGGCACGTTCCCACGACGCAAGGCTTGACGCAACCTTTACTCGTCAAGTTGTTACAAAAGTAAGTTAGGCAAGTTACGCTAAGCTATCAGGAGTAGTAGCAAGCACGACCCTACGAGTTCTATGGCTAGGTGTATCCACATAGTCTTACAGTCTCAACGCCCCTCATATAGAGTATGACTTGGGCGGTGGTGTCGCATAGGCTTAAGGCACGATGCACGGACTTAGTGTTTAAGGCGTGAACCACGGTTGATTCAATGAGTTTTGGAGAAAGGATTATCGAATAGGCATTGAGTCGAATGAAATGATATGATAACATGGAAAGGACGCTCGTGGCTACAGGTCGGCGAGGCGGTCTCAGAAGAAAAGAAGTATGCTCGCGGCTACAGGTCGGCGAGGCCTCGCGGCTATAGGTCGGCGAGGCGGTCTCAGAAGAAAGAAGTAGCATGACTGTATGAGACGTCAGTTTGAGTCGAGTCTTACATGGTCATGGACAACTTGTCGACAAGGTGGGTCGTTTCCCCACACGGCAACCCGGCAGCCACGGGACCGTTGCGGTCGTCGATTGGAAACGAGTAATTAGCTGTGCTTTGCACGGGTTAGGCGGGGACTTGCAGCGGGGCTAGCTACCTTGCGCTGAAAGGGCACCCATCTAACAAAAGCTAGAGGAGTCCATGATGGCTCTGGGAGTCGGTGACCAAATCAGATAGATGAGTCGGCATGGCGGCAATCCGCATGTGTGCCTTTGGATTGAGTTGAGTTGTTGAATGTGTGTGCAGTTAGAATACAAATATTTGGGCCTAAGAATGACTACAACATAGGCGACGTGCTTCGGCACGAGATGTAGCGTCGAGTCTTAAGTTGTCGGCATATAAGTTGCATAAGTTGGTTGAGTTGTTTGAGTTAAGTCGGGAAATCACCGCAAGGCAAAGTTGGTTGAGTAACACTAACATTCACAAGTCTTGATTGGGTCAGTTGGTGATCAAAGTAGCAAGGGCCGCGAGGCGGCGATATGGTTTAGTCATCCTGAGTTGCGAGGCACGGTACGATGGATTCCTAGCACGATCACATGGAAATGGAGCCTCATCGCGTAGTTGCGTCTCTGATTAAGTGCCGTAAGACAAACACGACTTGATAGGGTAGCGTCGATCTTGCAAGCACGGGATGGTCTTGAAACACGAAATAGGCCAAGGCGTCTATCCTAAAATAATCCCATGGCAATACTAGAAAGACAATTGATAAGAAGTGACTATGTTGCACAAAGTAAATCAAACATGTTGGGTTTATATGGGTGGGCGAGGAGCTCATTCCACCAGTACAGTTGAGTACTGACACCCACATAGTTTTCATGTGCAGGCACAGGTAGAAGCTCGTGGCGCGGAGCTCGCTTGGATGCGTCAAGGCACAGAGTTCCTTGGCGATTCGAAGCGTACGGCCGCATGGAGTAAAGACTTATACGGGACATAATGTATGGACGTCGCCTTCCAAAGCTTCCGCTGGCTCAAGACATGTAATTGAGAGATGAGAGAGAGCTGAGTGACTTGTAATGTGAGAAGAGTGAGCTTGAGAGACATGTAATCTTGGCCTTGCGCCCCGTTGTAACCTTGTTCAATATCTGTAACGCCCTAGTCCCAAAATACGTAGGACTAGGAACGTAGACATGCCAACTGTATTCATACGAAGTATACTCCAATATATGGAAGCCTCGTATAAATACATAAGCTGTAAAATGCAGTAGAACCATAACTAATCTCATCCACATAAAATAAAATGAATAAAAGATATCATATAATGAGAATGATTTGTCTTGATATAATATGTTGGGCGGAGACAAATCCACTATCAACAAAATAAAAAATACATAACAAAAGAAAGATTTTGGCGAGCGAAGCGAAGACGGTCCAAATGCAATCATCCTCGAAGAAATAGCGATGAACACGGCTAGAGCTAGAATACCTGTGAAAGACAATAGCACACACCTGGAGAGATAACCAGGTCCTCAGACGGACGTAACAAGACACATAATATCATGCCATATAAACTGAATAAATATTGCTCAAATAAATAAGTCAATCAAATTATAACATGGTCCAATACGTACCTACTGAACGAGCATACCATCCCCCCAACCAAACAAGGGCAGGAGATGGTAAACTAATTCACGGTGACGTATCTTTCCATGCTATGAATCCAATATGGTATCCGAACCCCAACAAGGTTCAATACCTTCTCATCGAAGTAGTAAGCCACACCTACAACCAAACAAGGACAAGATATGACGAACTAATCCGTGACAAGTTATTGTTCCAAGCTACGGTCAGATACAAGTACCCAAACCAAAAGTACTCGTACCTAACGGATAAAGGTGCCTATCCATTCTAAGTGAAATATAGTTAAGAACAATCCTTCCTACGCATGGGCCCTGGCTGAATAGGATCGGCATAGTCCCCCCTTGGGCACCAAAGGCCCCTTCAGTAAGAGCATGACGTTCCGCAGAATCGCCAGTGGCCGTTAGTAATCATGGGTAATCTGACCCGCGTCTCCGGCGGAGCTCTGCTGAAGAATTATCCTTCCCTCCCAATGCCTACTCTGTTATATCCACAACAGTAAACCTCTATAACCGCTAAGTCAAACTAAGCATGCAACCCCTATTAGCGGTTATTCCTATCGCACGGCTTGTACGTACTGGTGGCCTACATACGACACACAACCTCGTGTTACAACGTGTCAAGGCCAATGAATGTAACCCATACGGTGGTCCCTTAAATCTAGGTTTAATGTGAGAAAAATAATACATAGCAGGAAATATAAATGAACACTAAGTTCTAACAGGTTATGCCATGTATCACAGTTTATTTTGTATAAAGAAAATAAATAATGCATGAAATATGAGCTAAAATAAATAAACAGCAAATGGCAAGGTGTCTTGCCTGGTAGAGCGCCTGGTGTGCTGCGATGATCAAGGTGGTACGAACTGTGACTTCGGTGCGACAACTACACAAGGGGACCTCTATTGGCGGTACGGATGGTTCCATTGGGTCCAGAGGGGTCAATTTAGTTAGGGTGGACATAAGGTAGTTTCGAATTGGCGAAAGAATAGAAAAAGTGGTTTAGTCACGGACAGGAGGAATATCCAAGGAAGTTAGATAGATAAAATATCTATGATTTTTAGCAAACTATTTATAATCCTTAAAAACTATATTTTTGGAATTATGTTGAAAATCAATTTAGGTAAAAAATAAATAAATATGGTACTATAAAATAATATGAAAATTATTTTAAAATATTTCAATATAATGAGAACAAAATAATAATATCGGTACTAATAGTACCAGTAAAAATAATAATGATAATTAATAGCAAACTATCCTTATTGATAATATTAATAACAGTAAATAAAATTTTGTATTTAACTTATATTCTTGGTTATAAGTACTAATTAACAAATACAGATATTTATACAAATATATATAATAATAATAATAATAAGTTTTGCTAATAACCATAATATACTACTGTTGTACAAGAGAAAAAAAATAATAATAACGGTAATGATACAAAAATATACTAATACTATGTTTAAATAATGATAGTAATAATAATAATAATGGTGATAAACTAATAACAATAACAATAATCAGCAGAACCAAATAAGTAAATAATAATAATAATAATAATGATAAAGATAATGATAATAATAATAATATTGATAATAATAATAATAATAATAGATATTAAATAATAACCAAAACTTAAACAAAAACACAAAACAAAACAAAAACAAAAAATCAAAGTCAACTAGGCTGGTGCTCTTCAACAGAAGTGAAGAAGAAAGAAAAAAAACCTATGAAGAAGCAGACGAAGGAGAGGAGAGTAAGGAGAGGGAAACGGGGTTTCTCTGGCGGATCTCGGCGGAGGGGGAAAAGAGAGGAGCTGGATCGGGCGGAGGAAGCTAGGGTGAACAGGGGCGGAGGGCTGTGCGGAGGTGATGGGTGGTCCGGCGCACGCGGCGGTGGCTCGATCGGCGTGGGGCGGCGAGGCGCTGCAGGTTTTTGGTCGGCAGACGGCGGAGGGTGTGGGACGAGCGGTGGTGCGTGGTCGGAGAGGGTCGGGAGAAGTCGGCGGGGGCTGTCGCGACGGATCTGGGAGGAGGAAGGCGGAAGAAGGCGGAGGAAGCGGCGGAGATAGATCGGGGCTCCGGCGGGTTCGATCGGGAAAGGGGGTTCCAGCGGGTTACGCGGAGGAGCGGGGCTGCGTACGGGCGGCGCCGGCGAGGTTAGTTTAGGGTTTTTATTTTCCTCTCTTTTCCTATGTGGTGGCGATGGGGTGTGCGGGCGGCGCTGGGTGTGGGCGGCCGTCGGGAGTTCGTGGAGGTGGTCGTCCGTGGTGATGGCGGTGATGGTCGGTGGTGATGGCTGTGAGGAACGGTGGTGATGACGATGGTCGTGGCGATGGTGGTGGCAGCGGGTGGTGTCGGTTTGATGGTGGCCGATGGTGGTGTGCTGGGTTGGCGGCGAGGTCGCGGGGTTGGTGTCGGCAACAGTGGTGGTGATGGTAGTTGTGGTTGGATTTTGGGAGGACAAGAGTCGAATGGCTGGTGGTGATGGGGACATCGCCGTGGTGGCGACGGGTGTTCCAAGGGTGGAGGCCAAGGCGGTGATGGTTGGGTGGACAGGGTGGTGTCGGGGTAGCCGAGCTAGTTTTAGGGTTTAGGTTAAGGTTGGCTGGTGGTGCTGGAGGGGATGATGGTGTTGGGGCTGATACGTCGCTGACGGGTGTGGCCGGAACAGAGCTTGGTTTAGGTTTAGGATTTGGTGTCGGGGTATGTCCGACACGGGAACATAAATGTATATGTAAACAAGATAAGTAGTGGATGGGACACGGACACGGTCATGGACACGATGCACTCACTTTGTGGAATTTTAGAAAAATATTATGGAGAAAATATTGGAGGAGTACCTGCCTATTTATAGGATGTGGGAATTCTCAATTGGATAGGATTAAGATTTATTTAAAACCCAAAGTAGATAATTCATGTATTAATTTAAAATCAATCAAATTAAATCCAAATCCAAATCCAATTAAATCTAATTTAATTCCCTTAGTTTAAAATCAAGTCAATAAATCAAATTTCAATTATTTAACTATTTTAAATAAATCCAAAAATTAAATCAAGATTTAAATGGCCACAATATCTTCCAAATATATTTTTTAAAATACCAATAATAATAATTTTAAAAATAATAAATATTTTTAAATATCTTTTTGAATAATAAATATTAATATTAATAAATCTCGAAAATTATATTTTTATTAAAAATAGACTAATAAATAATTTTGAAATATATGTATGCACGAATAATGCATACATGATTATGTTTTTCCTAGTATACAATAAAATATTATTTATGATTAATAACTGCTAAAAACAAAAGGCTTTTTATAGCAAGAATAATTATAAAATATTTTGGAAGTGCATAATAAAATAGAGAAAAATGTTTTTCTAAAATATGTACGCTCGCACATATTCGTACTCGACGAGCAACTACGAAAAATAAAATTTCGTGCGTGACGTAAGATACGACTATGCGATGTACAATACAAAATTTTAAATCAGTACTAAATTTAATAAATAAATAAAAAAATAGTAAAAATTTAGGAGTTTTACATCCTACCCAACTTAAAAGAATTTCGTCCTCGAAATTAAGAATTAGTAGGGGATGAAAGGCGCAAGGGGGTATCGGTGAGGAAGCACGGTCAAATCATTGGGCGAGACAAGGAAACGACGTTTACCGGTATTAGTGAAGATAATCATGGATTAATGCAAGAAAAAAATGGTTAAGATAACGCGCGATGAAGAATGGTATGTGTTCAAGAAATAATTTAGAGACCTTGTAGATATGGGTTCTTGAGAGTAGGTTGAGGCACGAATAAGAGATCGATTAAGTGATTAGGAGGTCATGATAGGGCCGAGAAAAGAACGAGTAGTTTAGGATGAAGATATAGCAATATCGAGTGATAATAATCGTTATCGATATGAAGGCTAGAGAAGATTCTAGTACAACGCATTCATCCTTCTAAAATAGGTGAAGACGAAAGTAATATAGAGTTCGAAGGAGGCGTTATTGAATACGAATACATGATTCCAAGGATGATCGAATAATTTCAAAGGAGTTGCCAAGGCAGTCGCGGATGGGACTCTAGAGGAAAAGTTTAACTATATCCCCATCCACGTAGAATAATAGGCAAAAGCGAACCAAAGTGCACTTGGTTGATCAGACCATTATGCACCAGTTCTGATTAGACAATATGTTAGTGGGAGCTCTTCCAATAACATATGTCTTGAACAAGCTCGATAAAAAATAAGTTTGCAAAAACTAGGCTACATTAGCATCATTAGTTTAGATAGTAAAAATATAGGCACGATGGTAGATAAATAAAATCAATTATGAATAGTCTAAGAGTCATAAGGATCTAAGTCTTTTATTCCTATACAATCATTCTATTGTTTATTGACCAAGGCTTGGTTGACCAAATGGGTTAACTTCCTCTAGTCTCTATGGTCTAGATAATACTATTGGTATTACCTTAATGGTCAAGGGTGTGTTAGGTCGTGGGATATTCTACCCAATTTAAAGAATTATGCTGAGGGTGTTTGGGACATCTAACTAGTAGGGTCAATCTCTAGCAAGCACGAAGGGAAGACAATGATAGAAGGAATCAAGCAAGATGCAGTCGATGAGTCGAACGATAGTTCAAATATGGAATCGAGGAAAGGGGTCAAGTATGTGGATGAGATCCTAGACTTCTAATCCTATCCGCAGGTTTGCTTGGTATGGTAAAGTAACCAAACAATTTTATCTTGACCTGCATGGGCCACCACAAAAACATGTAACGCCCCAGTCCCAAAATACGTAGGACTAGGAACGTAGACATGCCAACTGTATTCATACGAAGTATACTCCAATATATGGAAGCCTCGTATAAATAAATAAGCTGTAAAATACAGTAGAACCATAAATAATCTCATCCACACAAAATAAAATGAATAAAAGATATCATATAATGAGAATAATTTTGTTGGCACATTTTATTTTGATTATTAACAGCATCTTCGTAGTTTAGTCTTCTGTTCTTCAGATTCAAATATTCTCAGAAGATCTACTACATGGAGTTCTTCCGTTCAAGCGCAATATCTTTTACATTGAAGACTGAAGCAGTTACCGGCGTTCCCTGCATAAGACGACGTCTTCCTGCTTAGAGTCTCTGTGTCTGTACAAGTCTAGGTATATTTGTAAACACCTAAGGACAGATGACAAGTAAAAAGAACAAGTCAAAAATCAAATACATACAGAGCGGTATACCGGCGGCATGCTCCGGCATACCGGCGGTATACCGTTTTTAGAGCTCAGAAAGTTGTTGTGACAAATTGTTGGCATACCGATGGCATGCTCCGGCATACCGACGGTATACCAATTTTTATGTCCAGAAAGTTGCTGTGACAAATTGTCGGCATACCGACGGCATGCTCCGGCATAAAGGCGGTATACCGTTTTTAGCAACCCAAAAGTTGCTGTGACAAATTGTCGGCATACCGACGGCATGCTCTGACATACCGACGGTATACCGGTTTGAGCAAACCAAAACTTGCTGTGACCTTTTGTCGGCATACCGACGGCATGCTCCGGCATACCGACGGTATACCGAGTTTCAAATGTTTGGTTTTTGACTTGCCCTGACTAGCATTAATGGCAGCATTTAATGCACTCAAACGATCATTAATATGACCGTTACTATTGGACCGGTATACCGACGGTATGCCGCTGCATACCGACGGCATGCCGGTCTGTCTGTATTCAGAGCATTAAATGCCACCAACTCTTGGTTCTTCTATAAAAGAAAGCTCTCTCTCTCTCTCTCTTGAGCTCTCTCACCAACTCTTACCATAAATTTTCCAACAACCAAGAGCTCCACCATTAATACTCTTCCAAGCTTTTCATTGTCATCCTCTCCCAAAGTGCTAGAGTATTAAAGAGTTGTACATTTCGATCTTCACGTGTTTAGAAGATCAACAAGTTCTCATTCTCTTTTGT
Organism: Iris pallida; assembly: GCA_029216955.1. Taxonomy (NCBI): domain Eukaryota; kingdom Viridiplantae; phylum Streptophyta; class Magnoliopsida; order Asparagales; family Iridaceae; genus Iris; species Iris pallida. The sequence continues at coordinate 11,652,536 of JANAVB010007596.1, forward strand.
TTGAAGTTGGCGAGCCTTCGTAAGAAAACTCGTGTGTAGAAGTTGGCTAGTCTTCGGATCCAAACTCGTGTTGAAGTTGGCGAGTTCTTCGGATCCAAACTCGTGTGTACTATTTAGTTAAATAGTGGATTAAAGCCGGAGAGAGTTCCGGGACTGGACTGCCTCAAAAGAGGATACCAGGATACATCCTTGCGTTTGATCTTTCTACTCTTTACTTTCAATTGTCTTTATTGCATCAATTGTTGTAGTTAATTTTTAATTACCCTATTTATCCCCCCTCTAGGGTTCTACAATTGGTATCAGAGCTTTGTTCTCTTGATTTGGATTTACACCCTTGAGTGATCCATGGCCTCTAACCCTAGTATCAACACGTTTCACAATGAGGGGCACTCCACAAATAGGCCTCCCCTATTTGATGGTACCAATTATAACTACTGGAAGATTAGGATGAGCATTTATCTAAAGTCCATAGATTTCGACTTATGGGATTGCGTGATAAATGGTCTTCCTACTTCTTCCAGAGCTATTGAGGATATTGCTTCTGACACCCTTCGGGACACTCTTTCTGAAAACATCAAGAAGCTTGCAAGTCGAGATGCCAAGGCAATGAATGCTCTTTATTGTGCTCTCGACAGTAGTGAATTCAACGTAATCTCTACTTGTAAGACTTCCAATGAGATTTGGAAATTACTTGAAGTCACACACGAGGGAACTTCACAAGTGAAGGAGTCTAAGATTAGTAGACTCACGCAAGAATATGAGTCTTTTAAAATGAAGCATGATGAATCTATTACTTCTATGTTTACTCGATTTGGTGATATTATTAATCCTCTCTCCTCTCTTGGTAAGGAATATCCGGCTTATGAAAAGATCAGAAAAATCCTTAGAGGATTGACGAAAGTTTGGAGTCCTAAAGCTACCGCAATTATTGAGGGGAACGATCTAACTGTCATGAACCTTGAGACCCTCATGGGTAAGCTTATGACTCACGATCTCGATATGAAGGATCAAGAGGAATCCTCCACACAAGAGAAGGAGAAGGAGAAGACCAAAGAGAATGAGAAGACTCTTGCTCTCAAAGCTACAAAGTCTTACTCCAAGGAGAGCTCCGACGACAATGAGTCGGATGATGATAAAAAAATAGCTCTCACAGCTAAGCACTTCCGGAAATTCCTCAAATTAACAAAGCCAATCGCTCCAGACGGGAAAATAAGGAAGATCCGGCGTGCTATCAATGTAGAAGATCCGGACATATCAAGAGGGACTGTCCGATGATAAGAAAAGATTCAAGCAAGTACGAGAAGCCAAGCAGAGGAAGCTCGTCCTCTAGAAAATTCGCCAACACTAGCATTTGGTGTGAGAGTGATGCTAGTGACTCCGACAATGACAAAGAGTACAAACACAATGCAAATGTTTGCCTCATGGCAACTGATGAGGTACTTGATGATCTTTCCTTAAACACTCTTACTTATGATGATTTGGAAAAAGCTATCCTTGAATTACACGAAGAACACAAAGGTGTTAGGAGTAAATACAAGAAGTCTCTAAAAGATATTGATGCCCTTCAACTTGAAGTAGAGAGACTCTCTAATATTATTATTGATATAAAAGGGAAATCTCTCGCATCTGACACGGATGAGATAGAGTCCTTAAGACTCAAATATCTAGAATCTCTTGACACCATCAAAAAAAGGGATGATGAGATTCTATCCATAAGAAGTTCTTATGAATTTGCTATGCGCAAATGTCAAGATGCTAATAGAAGAGAATATGACACTTCTATTAAGTATAATGATCTTCTTACACGGAGTAAGAATTTAGGTAATAAGAAAACCACTCACATGCATGCTCCAAGACACCCCCACACTCATCACAATGCTAGGCATACACCTTTTATGAACACTACACACAACTCCTTCTCTAACACGAGAAAAGGACCTTTTGTTAAGAAGAACATCTCACATCATGCTTTTTACTATCATCCTTATAACACTCATGGTAGAACTTCTCACACTAGAAACTCACATATGCACAACACTCACACTTCTTCTTCTAAATCTTCTTTGATGTGCAATTATTGTGGTTTGATCGGACATACTTCTAATTTTTGTTATACAAGGAAACAAGTTGACATGAAAGTTCTTAAATGGGTTTCTAGAACTAACAATCAAGGACCCAAACAATCATGGGTACCAAATCATTCATCTTCAACTTATGTTGTAGGTGACGAATCTTTCTCATGCTAGAAGCAAGTGGATTCTCGATAGCGGTTGTTCACGGCACATGACCGGTGATGCTTCACTTTTTACAATGCTATCGATGAAGAAGGAAGGACACGTCTCCTTCGGTAACAATCTTAAAGGTTATGTTATTGGAAATAGTAATATCGGTTCTCCTCCCTATCCTTGTATTAATAATGTATGTCTTGTTACTAATCTCAAGCATAACCTCCTTAGTATTAGCCATCTTACCGATAATGGCTATGATATCAAGTTTGTTAAACTCAAATGCTACATTACCGATAGTTCTAATGGAACTATTGTTTATGAAGGTATTAAAAAAACAACATTTATGTTCTTTATCTTGTTGAAAGTACTAACAATGACAGATGCCTAGTTGCAAAGAACGATGAGAGTTGGCTTTGGCACATGAGGCTTGGACACGCAAACATGGATACCATCTCTCACCTCGCATCCAAGAAGCTTGTACGAGGACTCCCAAGTATCCCATTCAAAAAGGATATGGTATGTGAAGAATGCGAGAAAAGTAAGTTGACCAAGTCATCCTTCAAATCAATCAACTCTGTAAGTACTTCTAGACCCCTTCAACTTATCCATATGGATCTTTTTGGGCCTAGTAGAGTTGCTAGCCTTGGAGGCAAGCTTTATACTTTTGTTTTAGTTGATGATTTTTCGAGATTTACTTGGATTATTTTTCTTGCTTGCAAAAGTGATACTTTTCGTGAATTTGTTACTTTTTGTAAACGTGTTCAAAATGAGAAAGGTTTTTCTATCAACAAAATTAGGAGTGATCACGGAGGGGAATTTGATAATGCCGATTTCAAAAGATTTTGTGAAAAGAATGATTTTGGACATGATTTTGCTTGCCCACGTACTCCTCAACAAAATGGTGTTGTGGAGAGAAAGAATAGAACCCTTGGCGATATGGCCCGGGTTATGTTAAACCAATATAAGCTCCCCCAATATTTTTGGGCGAAAGCCGTTAATACGGCTTGTCATGTTATAAATAGAGTCTTAATTAGACCTATTTCTAAGAAGACTCCTTATGAGCTTTGGTTTGACAAAATTCTCTCAATTGAATATTTCAAAGTTTTTGGTTGCAATTGTTTTATTTTGAATACCAAGGATAACCTAGGCAAGTTTGAAGAAAAAGCTATGAAGGAATATTCCTTGGATACTCTACTCATAGTAAAGGTTTTCGTATTTTTAACAAAAGAAGTCTTATTGTCGAAGAGTCAATCAATGTCTCTTTTAATGAACTCAACTCTTCTACATTCTCCTCTTCCGAGGATATTGATGACATCTCGTTTGGGTTGGAGAACTCCTCTATTGAGGATCGTCCCTCTTCATCTAACAATGAAGTCGTGACCCCATCAAAAGAGTCTCCTTCTCTCGAGCCTCCTCAAAAGGATCTCCCAAAAGAATGAAGATTTGTCACCAATCATCCTAAGAAGCTTATCATTGGGGATCCTTCCTCCAGTGTTAGCACAAGATCCGCCACTTGTGATCTTTGTGCAAATATGGCTTTTATCTCTCAAATAGAGCCTAAAAATGTTAATGATGCTTTCCTTGATGAGTTTTGGATGATAGCTATGCAAGAGAAGCTTAATCAATTTGAGCGAAGTAAGGTTTGGGAACTTGTCCCAAAACCTAGCAATTATCCCATTATTGGAATAAAATGGGTGTTTCGTAACAAGCTTAATGAAGATGGGTTAGTGACTCGTAACAAAGCCCGATTGGTTGCTCAAGGCTATAACCAAGAGAAAGGCATTGACTACGACGAAACCTATGCTCCGGTTGCACGTCTTGAATCCATTCGTATGCTTTGTGCTTTTGCTTGTTTTAATGACTTTAAGCTATTTCAAATGGACGTTAATAGTGCTTTTCTAAATGGTATTATTAAAGAGGAAGTTTATGTTAAACAACCTCCCGGATTTGAAGATTTTCATTTTCCTAATCACGTGTTCAAACTCCATAAAGTCCTTTATGGCCTCAAACAAGCTCCCCGTGCTTGGTATGAGCGTCTTAGCTCTTTTCTTGTTTCTCACAATTTTTCAAAGGGAAAAGTTGACACAACACTTTTTATTAAATTCCATGATGGGACTCTCTTGTTGGTTCAAATTTATGTCGATGATATTATTTTTGGTTCTACTAACAACACACTTTGTGTAGAATTTGCTAAAGTTATGCAGGAAGAGTTTGAAATGAGTATGATGGGTGAACTTTCCTTCTTCTTGGGGTTACAAATCAAGCAAGGACCCAAAGGAACCTTCATCAATCAAGCAAAATATACAAAGGACCTCCTCAAGCGTTTCGACCTCGACTCATCCAAATCAATGAGGACTCCTATGGCCACACAACGACAAAGCTTGACAATGATGAAGATGGCACCTCGGTTGACATTCGTAAGTATAGAGGTATGATCGGTAGCTTACTTTATTTAACTGCTAGCCGTCCTGATATCATGTTTAGTATTTGCTTGTGTGCACGATATCAAGCCAATCCAAAGGAATCACATTTGAGTGCCGTTAAGCGCATTTTTCGTTATCTCAAAGGCACCATTAACATGGGCCTTTGGTATCCGAAATCCTCATCCTTTGAGCTTCACGGCTTTTCGGATGTGGATTTTGCCGGATACAAGATAGACCGAAAAATTACTAGTGGCACATGTCAATTCCTCGGAAAGTCTTTGGTATCGTGGTTTAGTAGAAGCAAAATTCTGTTGCTCTTTCAACCACTGAGGCAGAATATATTGCGGCTGGTTGTTGTTGTGCACAAATTCTTTGGATGTCACAAACACTTTTAGATTATGGCATATCTCATTCTTGCACCCCTATTAAATGTGATAACACTAGCTCTATTAATCTCACGAAAAACCCAATTTGTCACTCACGCACGAAGCACATTGAAATTAGACACCATTTTCTTCGTGACCATCAACAAAAGGGAGACATCCGTCTTGAGTTTATTGAGACCAATTCTCAATTAGCCGATATCTTCACCAAACCACTCCCGGAAGATCGCTTCTCCTTTCTTTGCCAAGAATTAGGCATCTTATCCTTTGACCCTTAAAACTGTTCTTTGATCGGCACACCGGCGGTATACCAGCGGTATGCCGTTTTTCGTTTCAGAATTTGGTTCTGTCTCGAAACTCGGCATTCCGTCGATATACGCCGGCATACCGACGGTATGCCGGTCCGTGGCGGACAGGACATCAAATCAGGGTCTGGGCCCACCTTTCTTCTCTACTTTCTTTATTCTTTATTAAACTACTTTTATTCCCTCTCATCCATCCAATCTATCTTAACTACCCATCTCTTCACCTCCCATCTCATTTATTACTCCCCTCTTACATCCCACCTTTCACTCCTCTTTTTACTCCATCCTCATAAATTCCAACCCACTTTCTTTTCAACTCCCCTCTTTAAACCTCCTCTACAACCGTTCCCACCCTTCCCACCCTTTTATACTCCATCTCTTCATCTTTCTCCTCCTCTTTAAAAACCTCCTTCCTCCATTACTTCCCCTACTCCTCCTTCATCCACTCCAACACTCTAGTCTCTCCTCATGGCAAACCCTAAGCGTCCCCGCTCTTTCTCCTCCTCCTTGTTCAACCCCTTCATCCCGGTGGCCCAACCTCACGGGTGCGACCAACGGATCTTTTATAACTCTTTGGCGGCCGAGCTATGGTTCCAGTACTTCGTTCATCACAATATCTTCAAGGGACGGGCGATAAACTGGAACCTCTTTCCCGGTCACGTCTCCTTGTTTGACGAGGCCGGACTCTCCTCTCTACTTCGGAGCCAAATACCCGTCTACCCCACTGCTGTCCGACTATTCTATTGTAACTTGGTCGGGGACGACGATCACCCTGCCATTCAGTCTATGGTCAATGACCGTCACTTCCGTCTCACATCTCGGGACATCGGACACATCCTCGATATCCCGGACAAAGGAGAAGCCTTGCCATCCTTGGCTGCTCTTCATTCCTCGGCGGCGTCACCATTCGACGAGTTCTGTCGTATCATCTGTAAGGGCCCCAACCCTCCTGCCATCCCAGCCCTCTCTGCACAGCTGGAGCCGTTTTACTACGAGCTCCATAGGATAGTGTGCCATACACTATTTCCTAAGGGCGGGAACTACGATGCCATTACCGGCGATGCCCTCGTCTGCATGTATTATCTCTATGCCCGGAAGCCCTTCTCCTTCCCGAAGACTCTCCTTCTGCTCTTCCGGCATGTCATGCCCGCGGAAAAGCAGAACCTCTACTACGGCTCCTTTATCACTCTGCTTCTGGAAGCCCGACAAGTTGACCTATCTCTTTGCTCCTCGGATGGCGTCCTCTCCTATCTTGCTGTCTCTCGTTCCCTTACTGGCGCATCTACATCTCGTGCCTCATCTTCCCAAGAGCCACCGACATCCTCTCTTGCTGCCCCCACACCTACTCCTCCTGCTTCGGGCCGTTATATGCCGCTGACTCAGCAGCACTTTGATATGCGGATGGCCCAAGCAGAGGAGCAGATGCGGGCCAACACTCGTGGCCTTGGCGCCCTGATCCAGTCCCGTTTCCACGATCAGGGGTACTTTATTCAGCGCACTCTCCAGGACCGGGATGCTTTTCTGGATCTTAATCTTCAGGATCCTATGTACCGGGCACCGCGCTTCTCTGATCCTAATGCCTATGGGTTTATGTACCCTGACGGCATTGATCCTTTTGGCACCTTCCAGCAGGCTCAGGGTGATGGCGACGATTCGGCCGATGAGTAGGGATGGATTCCCGTTTGGATGATGGTCTCGTGTTATGCGTGTTTTAGCTTTATGTGTTTGTTTTTATGTTGTCTTTTGTGGTCCTTCGGGGACCGGTGTGTGGTTGGTACCAATTATTGGCAGTCCTTCGGGGACTTTATCTGTGGTTATCTCTAGTTTCTGGCTCTCGTTGAGGAGAGTCTTTCTATTTTACCTTATGCTATGTATGTGTCAGGCATGTATTCACTTTCACTTCAAATTATTAATACATGCTTTTCTTTATATAATCTTGTCATTATCATTATGCACTTTTTCTATTATTATCCCCATCCTTGACTAAATGACAAAGGGAAAGAAATCGTATTGAGGGGGAGCTGTCTACCTACGGGGGAGCTACTCCCTGAAGATGCTATCTCTCTATTTTGTCAATTATCAAAATGAGAGAGTTTGTTGGCACATTTTATTTTGATTATTAACAGCATCTTCGTAGTTTAGTCTTCTGTTCTTCAGATTCAAATATTCTCAGAAGATCTACTACATGGAGTTCTTCCGTTCAAGCGCAATCTCTTTTACATTGAAGACTGAAGCAGTTACCGGCGTTCCCTGCATAAGACGACATCTTCCTGCTTAGAGTCTCTGTGTCTGTACAAGTCTAGGTATATTTGTAAACACCTAAGGACGGATGACAAGTAAAAAGAACAAGTCAAAAATCAAATACATACAGAACGGCATACCGGCGGCATGTTCCGGCATATCGGCGGTATACTGTTTTTAGAGCTCAGAAAGTTGCTGTGACAAATTGTCGGTATACCGGCGGCATGCTCCAGCATACCGACGGTATACCGATTTTTATGTCCAGAAAATTGCTGTGATAAATTGTCGGCATACCGACGACATGCTCCGGCATACCGGCGGTATACCGTTTTTAGCAACCCAAAAGTTGCTGTGACAAATTGTCGGCATACCGACGGCATGCTCCAGCATACCGGCGGTATACCGGTTTGAGCAAACCAAAACTTGCTGTGACCTTTTGTCGGCATACCGACGGCATGCTCCGGCAGACCGGCGGTATACCGAGTTTCAAATGTTTGGTTTTTGACTTACCCTGACTAGCATTAATGGCAGCATTTAATGCACTCAAACGATCATTAATATGACCGTTACTATTTGACCGGTATACCGACGGTATGCCGCTGCATACCGACGGCATGTCGCTGCATACCGACGGCATACCGGTCTGTCTGTATTCAGAGCATTAAATGCCACCAACTCTTGGTTCTTCTATAAAAGAAAGCTCTCTCGCTCTTGAGCTCTCTCACCAACTCTTACCATAAATTTTCCAACAACCAAGAGCTCCACCATTAATACTCTTCCAAGCTTTTCATTGTCATCCTCTCCCAAAGTGCTAGGGTATTAAAGAGTTGTACATTTCGATCTTCACGTGTTTAGAAGATCAACAAGTTCTCATTCTCTTTTGTTTGAAGTTGGCGAGCCTTCGTAAGAAAACTCGTGTGTAGAAGTTGGCGAGTCTTCGGATCCAAACTCGTGTTGAAGTTGGCGAGTTCTTCGGATCCAAACTCGTGTGTACTATTTGGTTAAATAGTGGATTAAAGCCGGAGAGAGTTCCGGGACTGGACTGCCTCAAAAGAGGATACCAGGATACATCCTTGCGTTTGATCTTTCTACTCTTTACTTTCAATTGTCTTTATTGCATCAATTGTTGTAGTTAATTTTTAATTACCCTATTCACCCCCCCTCTAGGGTTCTACAGATTTGTCTTGATACAATATATTGGGCGGAGACAAATCCACTACCAATAAAATAAGAAATACATAACAAAAGAAAGATTTTGGCGAGCGAAGCGAAGACGATCCAAATGCAATCATCCTCGAAGAAATGGCGATGAACACGGCTAGAGCTAGAATACCTGCGAAAGACAATAGCACACACCTGGAGAGATAACCAGGTCCTCAGAGGGACGTAACAAGACACATAATATCATGCCATATAAACTGAATAAATATTGCTCAAATAAATAAGTCAATCGAATTATAACATGGTCCAATACGCACCTACTGAACGAGCGTACCATCCTCCCAACCAAACAAGGACAGGAGATGGTAAACTAATTCACGGTGACGTATCTTTCCATGCTATAAATCCAATATGGTATTCGGACCCCAACAAGGTTCAATACCTTCTCATCGAAGTAGTAAGCCACACCTATAACCAAACAAGGACAAGATGTGACGAACTAATCCGCGACAAGTTATTGTTCCAAGCCACGGTCAGATACAAGTACCCAAACCAAAAGTACTCGTACCTAACGGATAAAGGTGCCTATCCATTCTAAGTGATAGTTAAGAACAATCCTTCCTACGCATGGGCCCTGGCTGAATAGGATCGGCATAGTCCCCCCTTGGGCACCAGAGGCCCCATCAGTAAGAGCATGACGTTCTGCAGAATCGCCAGTGGCCGTCAGTAATCATGGGTAATCTGACCTGCATCTCCGGCGGAGCTCACGGGTTACAAAAGGGAAAGTGCATCGAAGCCCATACGCTAAGGAATTATCCTCCCCGCCCAATGCCTACTCTGTTATATCTACAACAGTAAACCTCTATAACCGCTAAGTCAAACTAAGCATGCAACCCCTATTAGCGGTTATTCCTATCGCACGGCTTGTACGTACTGGTGGCCAGCCAATCACGCACGTCCGTGTCCTATATGCGACACACAACCTCGTGTTACAACGTGTCAAGGCCAATGAATGCAATCCACAAGGTGGTCCCTTAAATCTAGGTTTAATGTGAGAAAAATAATACATAGTAGGAAATATAAATGAACAGTAAGTTCTAACAGGTTATGCCATATATCACAGTTTATTTTGCATAAAGAAAATAAATAATGCATGAAATATGAGCTAAAATAAATAAATAGCAAATGGCAAGGTGTCTTGCGTGGTAGAGCGCCTGGTGTGATGCGATGATCAAGGTGGTACGAACTGTAACTTCGGTGTGACAACTACACAAGGGGACCTCTGTTGGCGGTACGGATGGTTCCATTAGGTCTAGAGGGGTCAATTTAGTTAGGGTGGACATAAGGTAGTTTCGAATTGGCGAAGGAATAGAAAAAGTGGTTTAGTCACGGACAGGAGGAATATCTAAGGAAGTTAGATAGATAAAATATCTATAATTTTTAGCAAACTATTTATAATCCTTAAAAACTATATTTTTGGAATTATGTTGAAAAACAATTTAGGTAAAAATAAATAAATATGGTACTATAAAATAATATGAAAATTATTTTAAAATATTTCAATATAATGAGAACAAAATAATAATATCGGTACTAATAGTACCAGTAAAAATAATAATGATAATTAATAGCAAACTATCCTTATTGATAATATTAATAACAGTAAATAAAATTTTGTATTTAACTTATATTCTTTGTTATAAGTACTAATTAACAAATACAGCTATTTATACAAATATATATAATAATAATAATAAGTTTTTCTAATAACCGTAATATACTATTGTTGTACAAGAAAAAAAATAATAATAATAACGGTAATGATACAAAAATATACTAATACTATGTTTAAATAATGATAGTAATAATAATAATAATGGTGATAAACTAATAACAATAATCAACAGAACCAAATAAGTAAATAATAATAATAATAATAATAATAATAATAATAATAATAATAATAATAAAGATAATGATAATAATAATAATATTGATAATAATAATAATAATAATAGATATTAAATAATAACCAAAACTTACAAAACACAAAACAAAAAAAACAAAAAATCAAAGTCAACTAGGCTGGTGCTCTTCAACAGAAGTGAAGAAGAAAGAAAGAAAAAAAATAAAATAAAAACCTATGAAGAAGCAGACGAAGGAGAGGAGAGTGAGGAGAGGGAAGCGGGGTTTCTCCGGCGGATCTCGGCGGAGGGGGAAAGGAGAGGAGCTGGATCGGGCGGAGGAAGCTAGGGCGAACATGGGCGGAGGGCTGTGCGGAGGTGATGGGTGGTCCGGCGCACGCGGCGGTGGCTCGATCGGCGTGGGGCGGCTAGGCGCTGCAGGTTTTCGATCGGCGGACGGCGGAGGGTGTGGGACGAGCGACGGCGCGTGGTCGGAGAGGGTCGGGAGAAGTCGGCGGGGGCTGTCGCGGCGGATCTGGGAGGAGGAAGGCGGAGGAAGCGGCGGAGATAGATCGGGGCTCCGGCGGGTTCGATCAGGAAAGGGGGTTCCAGCGGGTTACGCGGAGGAGCGGGGCTGCGTACGGGCGGCGCCGGCGAGGTTAGTTTAGGGTTTTTATTTTCCTCACTTTTCCTATGTGGTGGCGATGGGGTGTGCGGGCGGTGCTGGGTGTGGGCGACCGCCGGGAGTTCGTAGAGGTGGTCGTCCGTGGTGATGGTGGTGATGGCTGTGAGGAACAGTGGTGATGACGATGGTCGTGGCGATGGTGGTGGCAGCGGGTGGTATCGGTTTGATGGTGGCCGGTGGTGGTGTGCTGGGTTGGCGGCGAGGTCGCGGGGTTGGTGTCGGCAACAGTGGTGGTGATGGTAGTTGTGGTTAGATTTAGGGAGGACAAGAGTCGGGTGGCTGGTGGTGATGGGGACATCGCCGTGATGGCGACGGGTGTTCCAAGGGTGGAGGCCAAGGTGGTGATGGTTGGGTGGACAGGGTGGTGTCGTGGTAGCCGAGCTAGTTTTAGGGTTTGGGTTAAAGTTGGCTGGTGGTGCTGGAGGGGATGATGGTGTTGGGGTTGATACGTTGCCGACGGGTGTGGCCGGGACAGAGCTTGTTTTAGGTTTAGGATTTGGTGTCGGGGTGTGTCCGACACGGGAAGTATATGTAAACAAGATAAGTAGTGGATGGGACACGGACACGGTCATGGACACGATGCACTCACTTTGTGGAATTTTGGAGAAATATTGTGGAGAAAATATTGGAGGAGTACCTGCCTATTTATAGGATGTGGGAATTCCCAATTGTATAGGATTATGATTTATTTAAAACCCAAAGTAGATAATTCATGTATTAATTTAAAATCAATCAAATTAAATCCAAATCCAAATCCAATTAAATCTAATTTAATTCCCTTAGTTTAAAATCAAGTCAATAAATCAAATTTCAATTATTTAACTATTTTAAATAAATCCAAAAATTAAATCAAGATTTAAATGGCCACAATATCTTCCAAATATATTTTTCAAAATACCAATAATAATAATTTTGAAAATAATAAATATTTTTAAATATCTTTTTGAATAATAAATATTAATATTAATAAATCTCGAAAATTATATTTTTATTAAAAATAGACTAATAAATAATTTTAAAATATATGTATGCACGAATAATGCATACATGATTATGTTTTTCCTAGTATACAATAAAATATTATTTATGATTAATAACTGCTAAAAACAAAAGGCTTTTTATAGCAAGAATAATTATATAATATTTTGGAAGTGCATAATAAAATAGAGAAAAATATTTTTCTAAAATATGTACGCTCGCACATATTCGTACTCGACGAACAACTACGAAAAATAAAATTTCGTGCATGACGTACGATACGACTATGCAACGTACAATACAAAATTTTAAATCAGTACTAAATTTAATAAATAAATAAAAAAATAGTAGAAATTTAGGGGTTTTACAATATCAATAAAAAGTGCTTCTTTGAATAACTTGTGTTTTGTTCTAAATTTCCGCTGCATGTTCAATGTCTCTGCATAGGACTTCTGTGCGACGACCCCGTCGCAGTCGCTGAAATCGGCCGTTATGGAACCCGCCTTGCACGAACGCAGTCTAGGCTCGTGCGGCATCACGCCTTAGCGAGGACGATCGCTTCTACGGGAGCGGGGCGTGACAATACCCTTATCTATGAGACTATTTTCTCTCTAAAAATTGTGTCTCTAACTTATCTTAACCCGATCTATGAGATTTCCTAAATTATCTTTATTTTGTGCTTTAACCTTTTATTTTGGTGCATTAACTAGTACCTTATGAAAACCCACCTTCTATTTTAGATCTTTTGGTGTCACTTACCGTGACATTGATATTTGGAGCAAAACACTAGACTTTTCCTTCCAACCAATTTCACATGCAAGACCTAGACAAGCTCACCTTCATGTAGGTATATTATGTCCCACTAAAACACGTCCCCTTGTACACTATTTTTATGATACGACTTTCAGGTCATAAAGATTAAACTATAACCTTTACCATGGTACCGATATACTTTTGACTACATATTTGGGCTCAACCACGACTCAACCTTTCGACCCAATATATGACGTAATTCCTTAAATGCTTAACTTTGTGTTTTATCTTGATTGCTTAAACCTTGTCCTTTTATTTCATGCCTTATCTTATTTACTTAGACCCATACCACCTTTTACTCTCCATGCAACATTAACAACCCTACTTTCTCCCTTTCGATTAAATTGCTTCACCCGTATTTCGCTACGATTCCTCCGTAGTTTATGCAACCTTGTTTCGTTATGATTATCTTATGTAAAGATGAACTGTGACAATGACATCCCTCGGTTAGTAGAGGTTATATTAGAAAATTCATCGAGGAGAATAGTGGTAAAATTAATTAATGTGATTGAATACGCATAAGTGAAATTTTTGTGGCAAAATTGAGAAAGGTGCTATCATTTTTCGAAGGAGACAAATCGGTTCAAGGTAAACCCATTATTGAGAAATTTTATGAGGTGATAAGTAGGATGTTGATGTAGTAGATCTCGAAGCTACCCAAAATTAAAAAGTAGAAATTCTTGATATCCTAAGGAAATTTTTTTATGATGATTACGAATATGAAGTTTCATGACTAAGATAGAGTTTGATTGCTCCGACTAATTGAGTTATTAAATTTAAATTTTAGAGAGATTATGAGGTCAAAAATTTAGTTTGAACCAAAACTATATATGGATATGATGGAAGAAGAAGAATATAGAATTCTTGAATTCAAAACTTTGGTACTTATTGAAATTTATATTATAAGGTATAGGAATTGAGAATATATTTTTAAGGAATATAAATTTTGCAAGCTAATCTTAAGGAGAAACATCAAAGGAAATAAAGAAGAAAAAGAAAGTGTCTTAAGAAAAATTAAAGTTTTATGGAATATGAATATTGAGAAGAAATCGAAGCTTTTGAAGATTTATTACTAATAAAAACCATAGTGATTACTCGAAGATCATGATGATATTTAAACGCAACCCGAATATGGAATTAGTAGTCTTAGGATGAGATAAAGGAAGTTATTAAAAAAAAATCTTTGAAATTTTGGTGATTCTAGGATTGATGGCAGTATGACCAAATTAGACACAGAAGGATGTCATGCGCATGATCATTATAAAACTACACTATTGATTTATTCTTTCAAGTTATCAAATTGTCAATTTTCGTTGAATGTCGTTTCTTCTCCTTGTCTAAATGAATTAAATCGTGATTTCTCATCCTTAAACTCTTTCTATCTCCGGAAGCCTACTTACCCCAATTTTTCCTAAATTTCGAGGACGAAATTCTTTTAAGTTGGGTAGGATGTAAACCCCCTAAATTTCTACTACGATTTTTTAATATATTTTTGTATTTATTTTGTACTTCGTATCTGCACGTCGCATACGAATTCATATTGTTGTATTTGCGTAGCGTGCGAGAATTGCGTTTCGTGTTTGCTCGACGAGTGCAAATATGTGTCAAGGTACATATTTTAGAAAAATATTTTTATTATAAATTTTATTTTATATAGGAAAGTACGTGTTCAAATAAATGTGATAAATATTTTATTTTGTATAAAAGAGTTATTTTGTTCGTCGTTTAAGAATAAGTATTGATTTGAAATTTTTTGGTTTATATGAAATGTATTCCAAAAATTTTGCGAAATTGAAAATTTGTTTATTAATATAATTTTGTTAATTATAAAAGCTATTTTATGATTTAATATTATTGATTTTCAAAATAAATTAATGTTGTATTTTAATATTCATGAAAAAGATATTTAAAATTTTGTTTTATTTAATATTTGAATTATTTTGATAATTTAAATTGGGAAAGATTTTATTTTAAATAGGCATTAAATTAAAGGTAGTTTATCTAGATTGAATTGGATTTGATTGCTTAAATTCTAAATCGATTTAAATAAAAAGATGGAATTATCCATCGGGGTTTAAACCATTGCAAGTCCTTATCCAACTGGGAATTCTCACCTCCTATATAAGGAGAGCTACTCATCCGTAAATTCTACCACACCCAAACTGTGCATCGTGTCCGTGTCCGTGCCTTCTCATCCACTATTTATTTTCTTTTACAAACACATTATCTTCATCGCGTTCGACACACCCAGACGCATCTCCTCGTCACCATCATCGTGTCAGACACACCCGACACGACCCAATTCCTAGCTAATCCTAAGGACCTAACCATGTCCCGTGCCACCATCTCCACTGCTACCGATGTCCCCGGCCAACAACTGACCAAAACCATCACGTCTACCGACCTTTGCCACCACTACCACCATCTCCCTGTCCTCCTTCCCTTCGGCCAGAATAGCACACCCCCAAACAATTCGCCATCTCATCCAGACACGTTCCCGACTCCTGCCTCGCCAACATCCCCCGACCAACTCTGGTCGACACCACCACCGCTCAACATCTCCACAATTTGCCACCACCACCTCATCACCATTGCCACACATCACAACCGCCACAAACCACCGCCAATACCCCCACCGAACCGGGCACCACCGGGCATAACCACCATCACCACCATCAACAAACACACCACAAGTCAACACGCATCTACCTCCTGATCCAACGTCGGGTGCCGTGCCTGCGGTCGCCGGACCGAGAAACCCTCCTCCGATCGATCGTCTATGCACCGGGCCGAGCACCGCGTGGTCGACCCGCTTCTTCCGTCGTGCCGTGCGCCCATTCGCCGCCTCCACCAAACTCCGTCGTCCGCGCCGATCTCCGTCGCCACTGGTGGCCGCCCGCCTCGAATCACCGCCCTGGCCTCCTCGTCCTTTCGGCCGTGCCAAGCTCCGTCCTCCTCCGCCCAGCCACGGAACGTCGCTCCCGTCGGCCGGAGCAGCGCTCGACCACGATCCAGAGCCACCGGTGAGCCGCTCCACCGTGTCCCCCGCTCCAGCGCGCCTCCGCTGCGGCGCTCTCCGCCGCGGATCTGCCCCATCGTGCCGGAGTTCCCCATCGCCGTGCCTCCATCTTACTCCGTCGCGTCCATCCGCCCGGCGCCGACCCCGTGCTCCTCCGCAGGTGAAGCCCCTCTTCCTTTCTTCCCTCCTTCTTCATTTCTCTCTCTCTCACTTATGTTGAGTTTGGGGGAGTAGCTGTGTAGCTATTAAAGGATAATGGTTATTATTTATTATTATTATTATATCATATGTTGTTTCTTATTATTATTATTATTATTATTATTATTATTATTAAAAAGGGAAAGCAACAGTAGCTGCCATGGCTACTTTTATATAGTTATTATTATTTTGTCTTTTAAATATTTTTGTGTTTAAAATGTGGTTTTACATATTATATAGTAACTTAAAAAGATAGTTAAGCAAAAGGATATATATTGGATATAATTAGAGTTAATCCTAATTTAATTTTTTACCTAAAAATAATTTTGACCCATAAGTGTATATAGTTCCAAGTTATAAAATAATTTCCTAGTATTTTCACATATTTATTGTTACTGAAATAATAAATAATGATAATAGTTTTCCTATCTAAAATTTTGTTTTTGTTTTTTTTTGTAAAACCTAGTTTTGTTTAAAAAGATTTTTTTTTATTTTCAAGTGTTTATTTGAAACTAGTATCAAAACATATTTTAGTATTATAAAATATTTCTAAAATTAGCATATGTATTTATTTTCTCAAATTCTTTCAAATTATCTTAGTTAATCACGACTAATCTCCACTCCTTGTTCACGTGAAATTTGGACCCGTACGCAATGACCATGGCTATTGGACAGGACTGGACTTGTCAGATTTTTGCACCACACCGGACGACACACCAGACAAGATACCTTGCCATACTTTATTGTTTATAATTAGTCTGCATTTTATTTATTGCATATCACTGTGTATTTATTTCCAATTCTTTTAGCTATACCATTATTACAGTTCCTGACTTACTGCCTGCTCAGTGATATTAGCTGTACCTTGTTATTTATCCTTTGATTGCATATGGACCTAGAGTTAAGGGACTACCACTAGTTTAGTGCATTACATAAACTTTGACACTGATGTGTCACGAGATGTGTGAGTTGTGAGTAGCATATAGCATCCGAACTTGCGTGTTGGCTGATCACTGATGCGTATAGGACGTGCGTTAGGTCTAACTGTCAATAGTTGTTTGTTAGAAGACTTGACGGTTAGTAGTGTTACATGGTCGTGGATGCGACATAATAGGTACATCGGGTGGGGAGAACATTTCCTTATCGTATGGGCTTCGATTGCACTTTTCTTGTAACCCGGAAGCTCCGCTGGAGATACGGGTATGTTCAGCCTCTCAGGTTTGCCACTGTCGTTTTTGAACGTCATGCGCTTAGGTCACTGGTGCCCAAATGGAGACTATACCAGATCCCATTTACAGCCAGGGCTCATGCGACGAAAGGTTTGTTCTCAATTGCATGTTCACTTTAGTACGGTTAGGTTGCCTTATTTATGTCTTGTCACTTTCTTTGATTGTGGCATATTTTATATTCAGTATTTATATGGCATGTTTATTGTATCTTGTTACGTCCCTCTGAGGATCTGGTTATCTCGCCAGATGTGTGCTCTTGTCTTTCGCAGGTGTTCTAGCCGTGGCCAAGATCATCTCTATTTCTTCAAGAATGATTGCACTTTGATCATCTTCGCTTCGCTCGCCAAACTCTTTCTTTTGTTATGTATTTTTTTTCATAGTTGGTAATGGATTTGTCTCCGCCCAACTACATGTACCAATGACAATTCATAGTTGATTATATGATATCTTTTATTCTTTCATTTTGTGGATGAGATTAGTTGGCCTTGGTTTTACTGCATTTACAGCTTATGTATACATACGAGGATTCCATATATTGGAGCATACTTCGTATGTATACAGCTGGCATGGATACGTACCTAGTCCTAAGTATTTTGGGACTGGGGCGTTACACTCACCATACCACGACATTATCCAATGTATTGACCCCCTCCTCCATAGGTGTTGGGAGTAACGTAGATGTTCAAATGCGTCATTAGGCTCACAAATCATTCAAGATCTTTCCTAAAATATTTCAAAGTTTCATCTCAAGTTTTAAGGTATTTTATATTGTAATGTAATAAAATGGCATGATGTATGAAACAATGTTATTTCATGTCAGCATGCCACTTTTTTGAATTATAAGATGAGTGGCTTTTTTAGTTGCTTACTGAGAAATCTTGTACTAAGATGAAAATTAATGGATAAAGAGAGTTTTTTTCCCCTATATTGTGTCTTCAACTTTTTTGCTTATGAAGTACCTTCAAGCTTATTTTAAAATGGTTTAATAAATGTGCACGTCCTTGCCTTGTACAAGTTTAATTTAGACTTGTACGTCATCATGTCTGGTGGCGGCTTATTCAGGATGCGACACTAATGAAGTCTCCGTATATCAAAAAGGATTGTACCAAGGTCTTTCATTGTATTATATTTAAATCCGATTTGAACTCTCATTCATCTTAAGATCAAAATTCATGAGTAGTCATGCAACGAGATCAGGATCAACGACATGACAAATTTTGGACATGACAAGAGGGACTTCACATTAGACCTGTCAATGGATAGTCGAAAATTCGAATCCGTTCCGATTCCGTATCCAAACTTTCGGATATTTTTCGAAATTTCGGATATCAGATTCGGATATCCGAATATTTTTCGGATATTATCCATTTTCAGATACGAATTCGGATATTAGGGTATTTGAATCCGTTAATATCCGATCCGACTTTAAATTGGAAATTTCGGATATCGAATTCGAATATCGGATTCGGATATCCGAAATTTTATATATATTATAGTATAATGTATATGTAATATATATTAATTAATAGAGAAGATTAAAGTATTTTATTCTCAACTGACTTTTACATAAAATAGTTATAATATAATTTATATATAATAGTAATATATATTAATTACAATTTAAAACAGAAGAAGAAATGACTCAAATATGTAGAGAAATTGAATTTGGTTTTCGGATATTCGGATAATAATTAAATTTTTAATATTTCGGATTTCAGATATTCGGATAATAACTAAATTTTTAATATTTCGGTTTTCGGATATTCGAATACTAGCATTCAAATTTTTTTAGCTAATCGGATCGGATATTATCCGATATCCGTTAAACTAGACGGATACGAATTCGGAGTGTCAAAAGAGATATCCGTTCGGATATCGGATCGGATTCGGATATTACAAAAAAAATTCGGATACGGATACGGATACGGATATTGTCCTGTCCGTACCGATAAGCATCCATTGACACCTCTACTTCACACCCTTGTCTACAAGAGATGATGTACTTCACCCAGAAGGGAGAAGGACCCTTGTCGATTGATCCTTCCATAGTAAGTAAAATGACTAATATAAACCAAAATTTCCAGACCTATTTGAGCTTGATATGAGAATACCCGAACGATTGCACAAATTGCACATAGCTCCATACATCTGTAACCTCTGTCACACTCGAGGCCTTCGAGAATTGTTCTCTTAGTCATAGTTGAAAATATGCCAGCATAAGGTAGATTTTTGGGTTAATTGGATTGGGAACTAGGGTTCAACGTGGACTTGAAATACCTGGTTTGAAATTGTTGTTGCTTTTCATAAAGCAGAAAGCATAGACAAAAGCAGCTTTTGAAAGCTGATCTTCCACTTTTTTATAGTTTGCTCCAAAAGTGAACAAAATATGCAAGACTAAATTTTAACTTCATACACTCAACTATTCAAGTTTTTCAACTTGATACTCTAACTTAAAATTCAACAACTTGATACATCAACAATATTGTACAACTTAATATCCTACAGGTGTTAACAAAATATTACAGATGAAAAAAATACCCTCACTCTCTTCTTCTTCTACACCTCCTCCGGCAACTACAACAACGGCGACAATGACATCGCGCGATAGCGGTAGCGCGAAGGTGGTAACAGTAGCGGCAGCACACGACGGTGAGAGTGAGGGCAACTGCAAGGGTGGTGCAGCCGGGGGGAGTAAGGGTGAGTATTGTTCGGTTTTGGTTCGAAAACCGAACCGAACTGAACCAAATAAGAGATTCGGTTCAGTTTTAAAAAAATCGGTTCGGTTTCGGTTTTGAAAATACTAAATTTTCTTATTCGGTTTCGGTCCAAAATCGAAAACTGAATAAATTTTTTTAGTTACTTTATATATATATATATATATATATATATATATATATATATATATATATATATATATATATATATATATATATATATACACACACACACACAAAATAAATTTAGGTATTAGTTACTATAAATATTAAAAAAAACACAATTAAACCGAAAAATTGAATAAACCGAAAACCGAACCGATTTAATTCGGTTATGTGTCAATTCGGTTCGATTTCGGTTTTGCTTATTCGATTTTCGGTCAAATTCGATTTTCGGTTATTCGGTTCGGTTTGAATCGAATTAATCGAATGCTCACCCCTAGGGGGAATGAGCAGGAGTGGAGGAAGCTTAGGGGATGGTGCAGCCGGTGGTGGGGGCGTGACTCGATGGTGGGGTCGGGGGTGGGCTGTGGGGGTGAGGTCACGGGAGGGTGCAGTCGGGTGGGGGCGGGGAAGAGGGTAGAGTGGGTGGGTGGCGAGAATGATAGTTTCGTTTTTTTATCGGAATAGTTGACGTTGATTGACGGAGGTTATAAACATAAAAAAATTTAATAGTTGATTGTATACAGCTGTCTAATTATAAAGTTTAGGGTATTAGACCTAAAAAATTAGAATAGTTGAGGATATCAATTTTAGGACCTGTTTGGCTCCAAGGAAGTGGAGTAGGATTTGGACTTTCACTCGGAATGGAGCCAAAATCCCAAGTTTCTGCTGTTTGGTAAAATAAAATTTTGGATGGAAAGAGGAGGCGGACTGACACATGCAGTTCCGGTCGGCTGAATGTGCTCACAAAAAGTGCTGCTACCACATCCAGTTTTTCTCACTGGATGTGGACGGATTCTCTCATTTTATTTGATATTTGTTGCTACCACGAAGAGTGCTCCCATTTTATGTGCTGCTACCACATCCAATTTTATGTGCTGCTACCCACGAAGTGGGCTCCCAATTTTAATTCTTATATGTTGGAATCCGCTTCAATTACTTAGTAATTAATCAAAAAATCAACATTTTCATCCATATCTGTTGCTAATTATTTTTTGTTGTCGCTAATTATTTATTAAACTAACTAATAACTAACGAAAATTATTAATTAGAATTTTAAATATAAAATTTTAATTAATGTTTAGTTAATTAACTTAAAATTATTAAACTAATTATTTACTTTATTAAATTATTATTAATATTAGTTAATTGGTATTAATTAATTAAAGTATTAAATTAATATTAGATATTTGATTATATAATTAAATTTATTAACTAATTAACCAATTTTTTTTATTAATATTAATTAATTCAAATAAAAGTTATTATTATAACATACTCTTCAACATTCCACCTCTCACTTCTTTATCCTAACCAAACACCTTTGTCCCCTACTAGGGGACAAGAAAGTGAATGAATTCCTATCACTCTTTCCTACTTGAAAGTCTAAATTCATATTTTCCTACACGGTTTACCAAACGACCCTTAGCTGCAAGCCTGCAATGTCAAACACCAAAACTGTTATTTACATCCGCCCTGTCGAGGCCTGATAAAGGCTAATTATAAGGGCACATATCTTTTTGATCGGGGCTAGCCAGGATTAGGGCTAGCCAGGTTGGAAGGAACTTTTACTAGGGCTATCAAAATATTCCACTCAGGGGGCTGTCCAAAGCCCACAGCCCCCCAAACCCAAAAAAGCACTCTCATTTCTAAATTTCTCTCTCTCTTCACAAACCCTAGCTTTCTTCTTCTTCTTCTATCCATCTTCTTATTCTCCACCATTTCCATTCTCACATCTTCATCAAAACCCTAATTTTTTTTCTCATCATCATCATCTTCTTCTTGTCCACCATTTCCATCATCACCATCTCCATCAAAACCCTAGTTTCTTTCTCTTTCCCAATTTCGATGGCACCCAAAAAATTAAATAAACCCTAAAATGTATGAAAATAAAGGTTAAATACTTCTTTCCTCACAAAGAATGCATGGAAATAAATCCTAAAATGCATATTTCACTATATTATCAAGATTGAAATAAACCATAACATGTTTTTTTTTTTCATTCGGGAATGTCGACTTTAGGACTGCAGAAATTGTGGCAGTCCTGAAAGGAACTTGCTGTACAGCAAGTATCTTTCAGGATTGTCTCAATTTCTGGCAGTCCTCAATATGTCTAGGACTGCCAGAAATTGTGGCAGTCCTGTTGTAGAGTATGTCCCTTTCTGGACTGCCACAATTCCTGACACTCCTCATTACTTCAAGGACTGCCAGCAATTGTGGCAGTCCTGTTGTACATCGAGTCTATTTCAAGATTGTCACAATTTCTGGCAGTCCTCATTACTTCTAGGACTGCCAGCAATTGTGGCAGTCCTATTGTACATCGAGTCTATTTCAAGACTGTCACAATTTCTGGCAGTACTCAATACTTCTAGGACTGTCAGAAATTGTGGCAGTCCTGATATGAACCCAATTATTCTACAACTAGGATTTTTTTTCCATAGTTTTCTTCTACAACTAGGATTTCATGCATAATTATTCTATTAATAAAGAAAAATTGGTTAATAGACTAATAGATTAATAGATTTGATAGATTTGATAACCCAATTTCTTCTACAACTAGGGTTTCATCCATAATGCTCAAACAAGAAGAAGAAAAATAAAGTAGGATTTGGAGAAAGAGATCTGAGAAATTAGAAGAGAGCAAAAAATCAAAATAAACTAGGTTTGCAAAAATTGATGTTTTGTTCTTGTTATTCTTGTTTTTTTTTTCTTCTTATTGTTCTTCTTCTTCTTGTGAGGAATGGAGAGTGAGGAAGAAAACAAAAATTATAAAACTTATATTTTATACCTACCACTTGGATAGCCCTGCGTAATTTTTTCAGTGGCAAACTTATAAATAATGGAAAACTAACACTTGGACAGCCCTGATCAAAATATGCTGTGCCCTTAGAGCATCTCCAACCCTATTGTCTAATTTTGTGTTGTGAATCTTAGGTGGCATAGGACACAAGACAATGTCTTGTATAGGTGGCAAGATTATACTCACAAATGACAATGAGTTTAAAAAACCATCTCCAATGCAAAAGTATTGAGAAGATAATACAAAGTAATTTTTTACAACTTCCAAGACAACTTTTACTCTTCTACTTCTTTTTATAAGAGCATCTCCAACCCTATTGTGAGTTTGAAAAAAATGGTTGCCACATAGAAATGACAACCATTTTTTTCAAAAGTACTTCTCCAATGCAAATATGAAATAAAGTGTGGAGTTGACATGGCAATGACATGGCAAAGACAATGTGAAGTTGGTTGTCTAGATCTAGACAATGCACTTCACAATGTCTTTATGTCCACATCATCATTTGTGAATAAAAATATTTATAAAAAAGAAGTAGAAGAGTAAAAGTTGTATTGGAAGTTGTAAAAAATTATTTGTATTGTCTTCTCAATACTTTTGCATTGGAGATGACTTTTTAAACCCATTGTCATTTGTGAATATAACCTTGCCACATATACAAGACATTATCTTGTCCCTCATGCCACATAGGATTCACAACACAAAACAAGACAATAGGGTTGGAGATGCTCTAAACATTTTTATTCACAAATGATGATGTGGACATAAAGACATTGTGAAGTGCATTGTCTAGATCTAGACAACCAACTTCACATTGTCTTTGCCATGTCATTGCCATGTCAACTCCACACTTGATTTCACATTTGCATTGGAGAAGTACTTTTGGAAAAAATGGTTGTCATTCCTATGTGGCAACAATTTTTTTCAAACTCACAATAGGGTTGGAGATGCTCTTATAATTAGCCCCTGATAAATCACCTCTTATTCCAGAAATCTCAAGACCCTAACTCACTCTCTCTCTCCGGTGACAGTGATCGGCGACGAATTCCGCTTCCGAACTCCGAGCATCCCTATAACATATCACAATGCCTAGGTAAACACTTCTTCTTTAGATTTTCGTTATTTCAATCGATCTCATTTTTTATTTTCCTCTTCTTCTTCTTCTTCTTCTTTCTGCAGATACTACTGCGACTATTGCGACACCTACTTGACCCATGACTCGGTCAGTATTTTTACACTTTACTCGTCTCTTCTATAGATTCTGTTGATTTCCGTTGTAAATTTTTGCTTATTGGAGTATTGCGAATTATGTATTTGATGGTTGTCTAACCCTAGGTTAAATTGGTACCATATATGAGGTTAATTTCCAAATTCTCAATCTTAAATCATGCAGGCCAATGGCTACCTATTTTTTTTTCCCTTGATGTTGTCCCTCCTCTTCGATTTTGCCGAGCGTCGGTAAGCTGAGATCCGCTGCTGTGTTGGGCACGTGCGGAGGTGTTTGCCAACCCACCTGATCAAATCAACTCCCGTCTAACGAACACCAAGCACAGATAAAGACAAGTATATGACGGTGACTACGTCACCTGGACAAATCTCAATCTTTATAACTCAGATGAAAATTACAAGATTGACAAAAACTCACGTTTAATCCTTTGTCCTAATAGGTTCAACCCCCTCACAACTCTCAAGAAAAAAAATCCAGAAGATTACAGTTGAGATCACTCACCAACCCGTAGCAATCTTCCTAACCGAAGTTGACGACTCCTCGATTCCCGAATCTCCACTTTGTGCTGTTTTTTCCCTTTGTGACTCCACCATCACCTTATATAAATAAGATGAGAAACCTAATTTTATGGTTAGAAAACCCTAAAAGTAATCCACCATCAGATCTGACTGTCCACCAACAACCGACGGTGTAGATTATATTCCATCACCAATTATGGATGTCCAAATATGGTCAAATTAAATATTTGATACAAATTTGTAAATATAATTAAATCAGATATTTAATGTAGATTTTCAAATCATATCAAATTAAATCTTTTACCATATTTGGGCTCCAAAATTTGTTCTTCCAAATCCAGACTGGACTCCAACAATCTTTCCCTCAAGTCTGATGATAGAGTGTTGACCCCATGGCTCCTCAATTGCACTCCATGTCTGTCGTCCTGTGACAGAGTTCCTGCTCTCCCATGCCATTGATCTCCGATCCCTCGAGCTGCTTTGCATCTTCCTTTCTCTCTAGCTCCTCGACTGTCACGTTGACGCTAGCTGCCATGCGTAGCACCTCCTGCACTACTGGGATCCTATCGATATCAATGACATGACCAAGATCGAAGTTCCTGACGATCAGCTTCACCGTAAGTCTCGGCTGTCTGTGCTCGACTTCCATCTTCCACCGGAAAGTGTTAACCATGGTTTAAAGTATCAGCCGATGGTTTAAAGTATCAGCTGATACCGATCCGATACGGCCGATACCGATACAGTTTGGCATGTCCTGATCCGATACCGATCGATACTGACCGATACCGACATTGGGGGTCTCTTTTCCGATCAATTTGACAAAGAAAATTAAACGAAAAAGATGGTTTAATGCATAATAAGGTTATAAAAGCATGTAAAAGAAGAAAATCAATCTATTGTATGTAAACCAATCGGTAAGGGTAAGTACTATTTCATTTAATTTCAAAACTACTAAGAAATAACATTGAAAATACTTAAAATTATGCCTAAATGTATAAAATATATGTTTTTAAATGTAAATAATTTATTAATAATTATTTGTTTTCCGATACCAAAAAATTCGATACTCCGATCCGAAACCGCCAATACTACCGATATCACCGATACGAATACTCATAGGAATAGTCTGATACTGATTTCGATACAGATTCCGATACCGATACTGCGAACCTTGGTGTTAACGTTCCGATGAGCTTCTTCACCCTTGGCTGTCCCAACCAAGCGGACGGTGCGGTTATCACGAGATTCGAACTCGTAAACCTATCCACCTTCATGTCCGAACTTGAAGCTCCCCCATACACATGTCCTCGAGCAGAACATCACGTACTGTGCATGCCGTCGATGACCCACAGCTCCCCCTGAACTGTGTGAATGATGATGCTTCCGCCTCAGATTGAGTTTGCTGCAAACCTTGATCTCCTCCCTGGCTTCGAACTGCTGAAACCGATATCGCTCCATGAAGCTTTAGCAAACCACCTGTCGCCAAAACTGGATCCGTAAAGCAACCCCCACCTAGAGACCGACCAGCTGTCATGAGACCGACATACTGACCTTCAATCTTTGACTTATTACCATCCGTCGCTTTGTCTCGACGAACCGAATCCTCCGTATCCCTCAAAGCATCTAGAAGTCCATCTACAGTAAGTTCTCGATGATCCACCTCCTGTCGAACACCCCTCGAGCCTCCATCTGGCATCTGTGGTCTGCCTGTACAGCTCAACGGCTTGAGTCTGTACATACCATAATACAAATCACCCCGAGCCAGCTGTTGGGAACCCTTCGCAAGCATCCATTCTTTGTCCCCAAACAGACTACGACAACCATCATCTGCCAGCCTCCCTATCGAAACCAAGTTGTATCGCAAACTTGGTACATGTTGTATACCCCTGAGGACGAGCTTCTCATCAAACTCCGCCGTCAAGTGTACATCACCGATACATACAACTGCAGTCATCCCCTTGTCGTCCATCTTCACACGTCCAAACTTGTCGTGGTGGTATGATGTGAAGATCCTCCTATGTGGAGTGGCGTAATACGACGCCCCCGTGTCCATGACGCAGTCATCATCATGACACATGCCACAAGGTTTCTCTGCGTCGGTCACTGCGATGATATCTTCAAACGCCTTGAGATCCTCCTGATCGTCCTTGCCTTTGGCCTTCTCAGCTTTGACCTTCATGCAGTTGCTCTTGATATGACCTCTTTCGCCACAGTGATAGCAGCTCTCCTTGCGGTCCACAATCCTAAGATCCCGAGAACTGCCCCCTGGCCTCGCCCGTGACTTGGGTTTTCCCTTCCCGTAGGAAGCCACCAGAGCGGACTCCTGCGACGATTCCACTTGCTTGTGTCGGACCTCCTCATTCAACAAGCTACTTTTAACTGCCTCTATCGTGACAACTCCATCAGGCACAGAGTTGCTCATCGACACCACCA
Organism: Iris pallida; assembly: GCA_029216955.1. Lineage (NCBI taxonomy): Eukaryota > Viridiplantae > Streptophyta > Magnoliopsida > Asparagales > Iridaceae > Iris > Iris pallida. The sequence goes on from JANAVB010007596.1 coordinate 11,679,955, forward strand.
ACGAGCAGTAGGGCCTGAAGCTCATCATCAATTACTATCTTCATCGCAGACAGCTGATTGATGATACCTTAAACTTCGTTCAAATGTTGTGCCACTGGGACACCCTCCGTTTACTTAGAGTTGACGAGTTGGCGAATAAGAAATGCCTTGTTGCCAGCCGTCTTCCTTTCGTACAGCAAATGCAACTTCTTCTACAATACTTTTGTCGAACTCTCCATGGACACGTGGTGAAACACCGAATCATCCAACCATTGGCGGATGAATCTAACGGCCTTCCGATCCAGTCGTTTCCAGTTTTCAGCAACTTTGTCCGTTGGCTTTGCGCTGTCGTCCTCCAATGGACCATGCAAGTCCTTGTACCAGAGTAGATCCTCTATGCTTGGCTTCCAAATTGTCCAATTTTTTCCTGTGAGGGTAATCATACGAGTGTTCATCTGCTCCGTAGATATGGTTGCAAGAAACTCCAAAGCTCTGATACCAATTATTGGGCACGTGCGGAAGCATTTGCCAACCTATATGATCAAACCAACCTCCGTCTAACGGACACCAAGCACAGATAAAGACAAGTATATGGCAATGACTACGTCACCTGAACAAATTCTAACCTTTATAACTTAGATGAAAATTACAAGATTGACAAAATGTTGGATCTCCTAGGTGCTCGACTGGCGTGGTCGAACGGATCGAGATGACAATTGTTGGATCTCCTAGGTGTTCGACTGGCGGGAACGAATAAAAAGGTAGCAAGGAGTGCTAAGATAGGCTGACGGAAACGAACAAAAGGTAGCAGGGGTGCTAAGGTTGCTCGGCTAGCGGGAACGGACAAATGTAGTAAGGTGCTAAGGTTATTCGGCTAGCGAAAACGAGCTAAGGTGGTTTGTATCTCGTTTTCGGTTGAGCGCTCAAATAGGGGGTGACATTTAGTCCCACATCGGTTAGGAGATGGGATCATGTGGTGTAGATAATTCTGATTGATTCAGGTCTTACATGAGAATTCTCTTTTAAGGCATATGGGCCCAATTCAATATCGCACCTAATGGGCCAACTCTGGTTCGGGTCATATCGCATTTCCAACAAGTGGTATCAGAGCCTAGGGTTACGAGGTTAGTTTGAGCGGCTCTAATTGGTTCGAGACAGATGGTGCTGAACGTTCATACGCATACATAGATATACGGGCTCTGTTCTCAAGGTGGAGTTAGGAGCATATGCAACTATACGGATTGGCTTCAAAGGTGGGTTTGACGAGTCCAAGGTGGAGTAAGGCGTTGAGGTTGGCACACAATGGTGGTGTGGATGAACGTGTCGGTTGGTCGAACGGATCGAGATGACAATATGTTGAATCTCCTAGGTGCTCGGCTGGCGTGGTCGAATGGATCGAGATGACAATTGTTGGATCTTCTAGGTGCTCGGCTGGCGGGAACGAATAAAAAGATAACAGGGAGTGCTAAGGTTGTTCGGCTGGCGGAAACGAACAAAAGGTAGTAGGGGTGCTAAGGTTGTCCGGCTAGCGGGCACGGACAAATGTAGCAAGGTGCTAAGGTTATTCGGTCGCGGAAACGAGCTAAGGTGGAGATTGTTGGGTTGTATCTCATTTCCGGTTGAGCACTCAAATGAGCGGTGACAATGGAGTTGGTAATTTAGTCCCACATCGGTTAGGAGGTGGGATCATATGGTATAGATAATTGGGATTGGTTCAGGCCTTACATAAAAATTCTCTTTTAAGGCATATGGGCCCAATTCAATATCGCACCTCATGGGCCAACTCTGGTTCGGGTCACACCACGTTCCCCATATGCTGCCCTGCCTCAGCCATCCTGATCTCCACTTTTACAAAACACCCCTCCAAGTATCCAGTATTGTGGAATAGACCTATTAGATAATCCTATCAGGGATAAGATACAAGGCTAGAAAACTTGAAAATTTTGATCTAATCCATTTCCACGGTATGAAATGATATATTTTACAGTACACATTTCGGGTTTATATCCAAGGTTGTGAAAAGTGCTAGGCGCTAGTCAGGCAGGCACCCGCCGCCTAGCGCCTAGCCTTCCTAGACGGCCTCCTAGGCGGCCGCCTAGATCTAGGCAGTTCAAAATAGTAAAATAAAATCCAAAAAACCTACTAAAAATTGCAGAAAATGTCCAAAAACCACAAAACATGCGTTGGGAGGACTAGGCAGGCGCTTATGCGGGCAACGGGTGGACACCACGCGCCTAGGCGGCCGCCTAAGCTGCCTTTTAGAATAGTGCCTATATCCATGCTCAAAGTAGTATTTCGAACAAGTCCGACTGGGTTCAACTCCATTGCCGACTTTGTAATATTTTATCGTCACCCAAACCAGTATCCCTAGTTGGTCCAAACCTATATGTATCACATAAAGTGACTATTGATCTTAGTATTCGGGTAATATCTATATAAGCTACAAAGAAGCAAATACTAGTATAAGCTAAGCATCCAATTCGATTGACATATAAAGGACTATGTCCGAGTCACGATTCTCTGGACCATAACAACAACAATTTTATTGATGTCCACTCAAATCGCTGAAAATTGTATTTCCTCCTCTGTGACTCCAGGACGATTTCTGTGTCAAATGCTATACAGAAAAAAAAAAAGAAACAAAAATAGCTTATCAGTGTTATAGGAAAAAGAGGTAAATATAATGAATCTGATTAATCGGGTTCCTCACTAAGCAGGAGCTCATTATTGGTTTGGCTTGATATGATGAAATAAGAAGTCAAGGCTGATTTTAGTGAATAACCCTTAATTGTCCCAATCCCTGATTCCCTCTCCTCTAGCTCATATAAATCCATTATCAGTGCACCATTGTCAAAGGCCTTATGAGGATTTTTCAGGCTTTTGTTGAATCTTTATGTACACCATGTAGAAGGACTATGGTCTTAGTATTTATTGTATGTATATTTTTTTATTTATAATTTTGTTAACAATAACATTAGTACTATGAATTGCATAATCAGTGCTACTAGAATATGTAGATTCATGTCGTTAACCCTAAAAAGTTGGGATAAAGGACATTTTGTGTATATAGTATGTATATCATGATAAAGCATATTAATGGTATCAATTAATTGGTCTTCCCACACCTCCTTGGATGTGTATAGAAGGGACCAAGCAGGGAATGTGTTGGTCTGGTGTATCTATTGTGTAACGTGCAATTTTAACGGATGTGAAATATCTACTTATGGGCTAGGAGACCAGTGAATATGCATTGGACTACCTCTAATGGTGTTTTGAGTTTTTAAATTTCTGCTTGTGCACCTATGGATTAGTACAACTTGAAGAGAATTTCTAAGGGTCTTGTTCTTACATGGAGTTGGATTTTGCAAATTTTAATTGACCGGTCATGGATTGATTTGCATGTGTAATACTAAAGAAATGTTAGAATTGTTGTTTTTCATTGCTCCAACATCACTTGCCGTAATCAGGAGTTCAAACTTAGATATGTAGTAAGGTTGAAACACAATACTAGCTGAAATAATCATGCCTATTTAGCTATTAAAATTTCAAGGATGAGGAATGATTGAGTGCATCTTCAAGTTTGTAACTTCATATGCAACTCCATTGATGTTGGTTCACATGTTGGTCCACATGGGGATAAATTTATGGAGAACTAATTGTTTGGAATTAGCTGAAACAATTTTCCTTAATTTTAATCATATTTGGACACTGACAAGTTGCATATGGAGTTACAAACACGACGATTCACCTTATCATTTCTCTTCAAGGATATATGATAAGAATTATCGATGGGTAAATTAAAGAAGGGTCATGTAGTTTTAGGAATTGTGTGCAAGAATGAAGAAACACTATGACGATTCTTATGTTGGTACTTGGTATGATACTTCCATCTTCTAAACTTATATTTACCATACATTAGGTTTCAATAGGTTAGAACATAGAGTTTCCGTCTTCTTTTAGGAGAAGTCAAGGTCTGCACACTGCCTCTCCTGGAGATGTGACTGACAGCATGACTAAAGTGCCGTTTTAGATTTATACTAGACTTGGATATCCAGTCTAAAATGAAAGCGGAGTTTAAGGACATTGTAAAAGAAAGGGCAAGCCTCTTTTGTAGTCGAGCTTCATGGAAGCAATGTTTTGAAGAGGTGGACCTCGAGCAACTGATGCATAAGCTTCAAAAGCTTCATGATTTCTCATTCTTCTACTTTGGAAATTTGAAAAATATAAAATGCACTATACCTTATAAATAATGAATCATGACAAATGTATTATTAAAAGGAAGTTTTATTGTTCTACGTGATGGTTAAGGGTGCATTTGTAGCAAGGTTGGCACTATTGGTATCATAATTGATATCGGACCCTTCCTATGTGTATCGGTATCGGCCCGGTACCGGCAATACCGACGGTTTTGGTTGGAGTATCGGAATTTTTTTCTTTCAGAAAGCAAATCATTCTTAAAAATTTAGAAACATATTTTCTACATTTAGGCATAATTTTAAGTATTTTTTATGTTGATTTTTAATAAGTTTGGAACTAAATGAAATAATAGTCTCCATTAATTGGCTTACATGCAATAAATAATTTTCCTTCTTTTATATGCTTTTACAACCTTACTATACTTTTACACCCTTGCTGATTGGTCTTTTTCGTTCAATTTTCTTTGTTGAATTGACTGGAAAAGAGAACCCCAATGTCGGTATCGGTCAGTATGGTATCGGTAGGTATCAGATCGGGACACATGCCAAACCGGATCGATATCGACCGTACCGAATCGGTTGATACTGCAAACTATGATTTGAAGCAGATATGGTTCGGATATTGGTACTACCATATTTGTATATGTTATTTAGTAACAAATACTGATATTGATCCGAAAAAAATCAATAACCTTATTCTGAAATAATGAATTTGGATCCAGATTGGATATGGGGAGTAGCATGTAGGTGTAACGCCAATATGAATGCTTCTTGAATATGAATATAAAAGAAACAGAGGTGATTACATGTAGATATAGTCATGTATTAATTAATTTATGTTCAAGTATTCATATATACTTTTGATATAATAGGTTTAATCAGGATTATAGCGACGCCTAGAGGTAAAACCGTAGAATTGTATTACTGATATATTCATGTAACTTATATACTTATACAGCTATCTGGATCTGAAAACTGTAGCCTTAGTCCTATATGGATGCACTAACAAAAGTAAATCAGGTTCCAGATCCACTAGGATTCAAATTGATTGATCCATATCCGGGTGTAATTCAGATTCTGATCCGGATTCGAACCTGATTATCCGGCTCCGAATGCACCCGTTGTTTTTTTTATTATCATACAAGTAATTCACTTGTCCATTGCCAATTAGAAAAGTGGAGGTGAAGGTGATGCAAGAGGAGAGAGATTAGAAAGAGAAGGAGAACATGAAAAGGATTGTAGTCATCACAAAATCACACACCTTCTAGAAAAAATGTAGGCGTTTAAGTGTGGCAGATATGAAGGATGAAATGCTAGAATTTAGTAGATCAATGAGAGAACCTGAGGTGCATTGTGAATTAGACCGATGCCTAATCCAGTCAAGCGAAGGAGAGAAGTTTGAGGGAAGGAATTATCAGTAATTTTGTGGACATTAGGATTCTCTAGGAGTCCTTGTTCAAGTAGTAAACAACTGTCTTAATATACTGTAAGAGGGAAATTAGAGATAGAAGCTATTATGTCACTATTTAGAGGTGACGATATCAGTGGCTATAGTTGGAAGAAACCCTAAATACTTCTAGAGAGGGATTTTAAGGTTTAAGTGTTGTCCTTGGTCCAATGGTCAAAGCGCAAGTGTGTTTTCCATATAAAGAGAAATGTTTTAGAGCTTTACCCTATAATCTATGCAGCAAAGTGCAAGGGATATCCTTCCAAGCATACAAAAGGAAGCTGCATGCTAGCCAGTTTAGTTGATTCTGCAGAGTACTTCTGAAGGCTGAAGGAGCTGTTGATGTAGCATACTCACTCTTCTGACTGCTTTTCCGAGATAGTGTTGATGTTGCTGCTAGCGAGTGACTGTTCACATTGCTAACTATTTGATACTTTTGCAGCCTTCTGTCAGGAAACAACACAATGCTGGCTACAAACACAAGGTATTCTCATTATGAAGATGTGCTTTTGTTTATGCGAGTATTTTCTTCTTATTAGTTTACTGATTGTATATATCACCTTAGGCAAACGTACGCTCCTACTATCAGCAATTTGAGGAGCAACAAACTCAGAGTTTGATTGATCAAAGAATCAAGGAGCATCTTGGGCAGGCTGCAGCATTCCATCAAGTGGGTGCAACTTTCAACCAACACCTCATGTCTCTCCAAGGAAACCCACAGAGACCTCGTCTACCAATTCTTCCTCCTATTTTGCCTATGGGTGCATCTCCTCAGGGGCATATCCCTTCACTATTTCCGGGAATGAGGCCGCCTGTTTTACCGGTTCCAATGGTCGGTGCTCCAGGTAAGTTGAACAGTTTCATGTCCCTTCGTTTACTTGCAGTTATCTACTGCTATTAAAGCACTTACGGGAGTTTTCAGACAAATGATTCTGCCTTTGTGCTTAATGCAATAACGATATATGACCTAAACATCATATCTGCCTTAGTTTTTGTGCTGAGTAAGCTTTATTTTAGGTTAAGATACGGAATCCAACATATACATGTATGTATTTAGTATTTATGTGTCTCTTGTTTGTCTGTACATGCAAAAGAATAACAAGTACATGATTGCCTTGTTTATAAGCATTTACATATTTCTAAATTTAATAGTTATAACACAAGCAATCAATTAGTAATAACAGGAATGCATCTAGACGGTGAGTTGATAAAGTCGGACAAGCAAGGTACAAAGTAGGGCAAGATACTACTCTAATGCCCCGTTCCGCGCGAGACTTTTGGTTGGCTTGTTGGATGCGATCAGAATGTTGTACCGAGACTTGTGTTGAGAATCAAGAGATTTGAGACTGATGCAGTCTCTCTTAGCTGGCCGGATGGAATGAGTATTGGAACGTGGTTCGCTGGTGGGTACGTCCAGCAGGAATACGTGTGATTGGAACAAGAAGACCTTTTATATAGATGAGTGGAACTGTCCCTTCTCCCTTACTCCTTCATGCTTAATAAAATAGAGTATTGTATTGCTATGAATTATCCCTAAATGTTCCATATTTAGCTATATTGTTAAAGGCGACGCCTAGGCGGCCTAGGCGCCCAGGTTGAGAGGAGGGCGCCTCGACTTGGAGAAATTATCTCCGTGTCTGACAATGGGCGCCTAGACGCGCCTAGGCGGACACCTAGGGTCGACCAGGGAAGGTGAAAGGCGGAGAAGGTGTTTTAATGTCTTATACTGTTATAAGTACATACAAATTTATCAACTGTTCATGTTAATGTTAATTGTGTATATTAGGTATCAACTATTCTTGACAAATCCATTGTTCTTTTATACTGCT